>JADDOH010006468.1:0-27748 GCA_016648135.1 Agrypnia vestita
TGCACTATTTTTTTAATATATATGACTAGGTGCCCGTTGCACGACTACGCGTGCAATTTAGCCTGGCGGCAGACTGTGCCAGATTATAATATTCGATAGAAGAAGATGAGAGCTGTCTGTGGTATTTTTTAAAATTAAAATCGGATTATAAATAACCTAGTTGTGAAAGATCTTGTGTGGGGGTGGGAACTTCGAATTTAAAAAACCGAAGGATGGGAGAAGAAGCCGCTGCGCGCCCGAAGCCGCGCAAACGCCGCGCAAAGGTGAGTGAGACAGACAGCTCCCGCTTTGCGACGGGTGACGGCAGTGAAAAGGCGCGGACGGGCTGCGCCCGTCTATGATTTTTTCAATTCTCGAAATCGGGCTTCGCTTCGCGAAGATATAAATGAAAAGCCCAAAAACCAAAACCTAACTTAACCTAAACTAACCTAACCTAACCTAACGTTTCCCAACCTAACCTAAACTTACCTAAGAATCTGGAAGCAAATTACCTAAGAAAAAATATATTTCCAATTTTAGAGTACTAATGAGACAAAAAAAAATGATTTTGGTTATTTGATTTTGACTTTTTGATTTTGTTAATATGTATTTGGAAAAAAAAAGGATTTTGGTTTGAAAAAAATTTTTTGGTTTTTGGTTTTTGAAAAAAAAATATTTTGGACAAAACACTTTTTCAAAATTTCAACTCTGTATATAATTTTCCAAACGGTTAAAACGTAACGTGGTGCTTAAATTATTCAAAATCCCCAAAATGTGACGTTAATAACTAAATAACATTCTGTAGAATATTTCTTAAATAATCATAAAATATAATCCCCCCTGCGAAGCGTATTTCGATAAAACGCGCATTTATGCAATTTTACATTATTACCATAAAAAAAACACCCTGATTAAAAAAAAATTTCCCAAAAAAAAATGTCATCAATGTTGAAAATCTAAAATCCAAAAAAAAAAATTAGAGTGATCACAGATAAACATCCTTGCATAAAAAACACCCTGTATATTATTTCCCATCCAAGCACATTCTCAAAATCGTTACGTCACATCTATGCAAAAGCTCATTTCGAAAAAAGGCGCATTTTCTCAATTTTACATATTACCATCATAAAAAACACCCTGTATAAAAAACATTTTCCAAAAAAAAATCAATGTTGAAAATCTAAAATCCAAAAAAAAAATTCGAGTGATCACAAATAAACATTTTTGCATAAAAAACACCCTGTATAATATTTCCCACTCGATCGAAATCGTGACGTCACATCTATGTAAAAATAATTTTGAAAAAAATGCGCATTTTCCCTATTCTAAAAATATTATCATCAATAAAAACACCCCTTATAATATTATGCGGTATATTTAATAATGAAAATAAATAAATCTCAAAAGAGCGTGTTTTTGTATGAAAAACGCGCTCTTGTTGAATTAATTAATTATATCTCATACAAATCATCGAAAATACATGTCATCACTCCCGTGTGAAAAATGGTTTATTACCTACCTACTATTATCATTTTAAATACCTTTAATATTCGAAAAACTCACTAAGGCTGGTTATATGTTACATTTAATACCCTTATATTAAATATACGAAAAAAAAACTAATGTCAATTTTGCGAATTCTAACAAAAAACAGCATTTTTTAAATAGCTTTACTGGCCGTTAATTTTTTCTACAACATTTTTATTTTCTCTTGAAAACTATGAAAAACATATATAGCATTCTTATTCTAATATTTATATCTTTCCAAACGGTAGAAATGACCGTATAATATATTTTGAAAATCAAAAACCGTATTTTTTTTGAAATGTCACATTTTGTTGTGAAGCAAATGTCAAAGCTATTCCGCCGACGTTTTAATTTAATTTGAAATAAGAACATTTTTCCATACAAAATAATATGAGAGTTGGCCGAGTTGGCGCCGGGGTACATTGTTCCACATTATTTTATATTTATTTAAAAAAATATATTTTTGGCGAATTATAACTGCAAAAAAAACTAAGTAAAACGATGTCGATCGTTATGATTTTTTTAGTACAGGTACAGTATAGTCTAACTCAACATCAGAATTCAAAATATCGTGTTTTCATCCAGAATTCGTCGAGTTATTCGTTAAAAAAAGAAATCACTAAAAAAATCGTAAAAAATTCAAAAATTTAAAAAAGTTAAATATTATTATTGTATCGTTTACAACATACTAACACGCATCATCAGTATCATTTCCAACCAATTATCTTAAACAATCACCGAGAAATTCTTCATAATATTTTTAAAATTTCAAAGTTCAAAAAAAAGAAGAAGAAGAAGTACTAAAATATGATTCTAATTCTAGTTTTACGTCAACGTCAGGGTCTTTCATAATCTGTTTTTAAAATTAAAATATTCCTCGTACTTTCAGAAAATAACGTGAGGAAAGGAAACGCAAAGTTTGCAAAAAGTACGTAAAAACGAAATAAATTTTTAAAAAATAAATTAATAATTAGATTATATGCTTAACATAATTATCTATATTTTCACCGATTCGAATTTAAAAATTTTGAAAACTGACGAAAAAATGCTAGAAAAACTCATTTTCACTCAAACGGGCGTAGAAAAAGAATAAGAAGAAGAAGAAAAATAAAAGATCAAAATGTGGATGTGGAAATTAACAATCTTTCATATTCTTTTTACAAAATATTTTTATCGTGTACACTCGCAGAGAAAATCTCAAAAAAGCGCGCGAAAACGGAGAAAAAATCCGAAAAAAATCGAAATGTAACTTTTGGTTACAAACAATCAAACAAATATATAAACATATATCGGCCAATATGCACTATTTTTTTAATATATATGATATTCACAACGAACATGATCCGATACAATGAAACACGTAGTGATTAATATTGGAAGGTATTTCACCACCCCGAATCCTCTCCTCGGCTTATCCCAGTTGAGTATAAATTATTCATTGCGCAATACAGAAAAATCAAAAGGATTATTTTGGTTTTTAAAAGGAAGAATTTTTCCTGGTTCAGCATTTTTCATAAGTTACTTATTATCACAAAAACTATTTACGAATTGTCAAACTTTCGGGAGAGAAGAAAACAACTTTTATTGGTCTCTACTTATAGATGAAGTATTAAACTTTAAATAGTTTCATACTTCACCTGCCGATGAGACATTCTGATACTCTCGGAACTCGAGTAATAAAATATAAAATATTATTTAATTCAAGTGCAGATAACAAATTTAATGTTTTCTAGATAAAGTAAGGTTAGGTATGTATTAACCTTGCATAGGCACGTGTTAATTTTTCAACTTCGGCTCGTGAGGTATGTTTTTGATTATTTTACTTGCCACAGTACCTACTTTAGATTTTAATATTTTTTTGTAGATATATTTTTATATTATTAAGCCATCCACCACTTTTGCATCACGCATCATTTTAATCCTTTACAAATATTAATTATGCATCTAATTTATCTTGAGTTCTGGATGGTATGGATTGTCATAAATTCAATTTCATTTATTAACCTTGATATTTTTTGAGATTTAATTATGTAAGTACAAAATGTTTACAATCTATCTTCTCTCACCAATAATTTACCTTGATTAGCTTTGGGATTTAATTATGTAAGTAAAAAGTGTGTACAATGGAACTTCTCTCACTTCTCTACTCAATTATCTAATTTGATAAGTTTCGAGATTTAATGCAATAAAAAATTATGTACAATGGAACTTCTTTCACCAATTATTTTCTTTGATAAGTTTTGAGATTTAATTAAAGTAAAAAGTGTGTACAATGGAACATCTCTCACCAATTATTTTCTTTGATAAGTTTTGAGATTTAATTAAAGTAAAAATTGTGTATAATTGAACATTTCTCACCAATTATTTTCTTTAAGTTTTGAGATTTAATTATGCATGTACAAAGTGTGTACAAAGGACCTTCTCTTACACATTCCACTATAAACCTGGATAAGTTTTGAAATTTAATTATGTAAGTACAAAGTGTTTATAATGGATCTTCTCTCACCCACCGACCCGCTCTTCAAAATATCTCTGATTTTCCCAAAATTCTCCGATATTTTCTTCCTCAAAATCTGCTTTTGTTATCGCGATAAAGTAATACGTGGATACGATAGGCAATCTACACTGGCTACGGTCTGCACATGAAAGTGGGATCTATTCTGTTATAGCTTCCGAACTGAAAACGATATTGGACAAAACGCGAATTGGCGAAGACGAAATTCAATAACAATGGCGCCGTATGGAGTACCGTTAAGTGCCTACAAACGCCGGACAATCGGGTGAATGGATGAATGGGACCTTCGGATTTTTTTATAAAATGAGAACCAAAGTCTTCTCGCCTTGCCGTCTGTACAATCGTCAAACACATCCAATCTTCCCGTAATTCCTATCAAATACCTCTAGCCTGTCAATTTATATTTTTGTATGAGAAAGAATTCGATTCTTCAATTATTAGTGTTAATGTATATGTGTATATATATATATATATTTGTTAATGTATATGTGTATATATATATTTACGCAAGATTTGAATTTGTCGCCATTTGTGTGGTAAAGTGTTGGCAACCCAAAAGAAAAACAGTTTGACAGCTGACAGTTGAGGGTTAATTAAAATGGAGCACTATTTGAGGAACAACGCGTTTTCATTGTTGAAAAATATTTCAAAAATAATGAATGTTTGGCAGCCGCCAATTTCGAGCAAAATCATCTTAGGATGATTTTCTGATGAAGCTCATTTTCACCTTGATGCCTTCGTGAATCGTCAAAATTGCCGCATTTGGGGTTCAGAGAACTCATATATGATTATCCAAAAACAAATGCATCCACAACGTGTCACTGTTTAGTGCGGATTTTGGGCTGGAGGCATCATTGGACCTTACTTCTTCGAAACTGGAGTTGGTCAAGCAATGACTGTTACTGGTGCTCGATGTCGCGACATGATAACCAAGTTCTTTCTGCCTAAATTGGATGATATTGATGTAGACTACACATGGTTTCAACAAGACAGTGCCACATGCCATGCAGCCCGTGAAACAATTCAATTACAGCATGAGACATTTCCTGGTCGTGTACTCTCTCGTTTCAGTGATCAGAATTGGCCCCCTAGATCATATAATTTAACACTGTTTTATTTCTTTTCTTTTACACATATTAATTTAACTTTCTTTGATGAAAAAAAAGGTTTACGGTATGCGCGGCGGCGTCTCATCTTTTATATGGTCAATGTCGTTTTGCGAGACATCGAGATTCATCGACTGATTTCTTCACATTTCCGGTGAATTTGGAATAGTTTAGCTGATTTTAAAAAAACTGAAATTGTTCCTAGGTTTTTATGGCCGTTCAGAATTTTACGGCACACTTTTCCACTTTTCTAGGACCTTGTTAAAAATATTAATTACCTATTGATTAATATTATGTATGAAACTAAACAATTTAAGAATAAAGATGGCTACGTCTTCAAGGTGTCTCGTTAGATATTTTATTTCGCGACTTCTTAGCTGAACCCAGCGAAATGAAATTTGAAACATAAAAAAACATTTACAAAGATTTACCGGAACCATACCGGTACCTAATATAACAAAACTGCTCCCCAATCTAGTTAAATCATTTTTCTAAATTTTAATTGGACCCGAAAACGTAAGTTAATTCCCCTAACCATTTGCATTTGTAAAAATTCTAAAAAAAAATTAAAATATTTTTACTAATAAAATTTTTTTTAAAAGAAATAGAATGAAATATATTTGAACTGGTAAAAACTTTTTAAAAAGTAATAAAATTAAAAATATTTTACTAGTACAAAATTTTTTGAAAGAAATAGAATTAAAAATATTTGTACTGGTAAAAAGCTTTTGAAAAGAAATAAAATTAAGAGTGATTTTACTGGTAAAAAAATTTTAATAAAGAAAGAGAATTAAAAAATATTTATACTAGTTAAAAGTTTTAAAAAAGAAATAGAATTTAAAATATTTGTCCTGATTAAAATGTAAAACGCACATGTAAGGATTTAAAAAAAAAGTAAATTCCAAAAAAACGTTCACCCCATTTGCCTGCCCATCATGCCTGCCTCCCGATGTCATAATGTAACTTCCCACGGATGATCCCTAAATTTACACCATATTAGAAGACGTTCCGATTTTAAAAATGACAATTAAACGACGTGCTGTTAAGTTTGAGGTTTCCGCGAGCACTTGTATATGGAATACTTTCGGCTTCTGGACTGGATCACATGGTGGGGTGGTTTCCCTGAGGAAACTTAGGCCGACGTTTCGGCAAGGTATTACTTGTCATTTTCGAGGCTTGGTCACAACACTTCCTCAGGGAAACAACCCAGCCACGTGATCCAGTCCAGAAGCCCATGAAATGGAACACACTTTTAATATGTAACCTCGTGCGAAAGCTTAGTTGTCCTTATACTTTTCCTCGTGGTTTACGAAGGTTACATTTCTTGAAATGATTCTAGATCCTAAAGCTCCTAATAAAATCCGAGAAAACATCTTAACCTGAGAACTCATCATAAACTCATTCTACGAGAAACACGTAAGCAGAAAAATGTTACGACCGAGTTGAAATTGCAGGGAGCGAACGCCTCATGGCTGAGCTTAAAATAAATAGTATCCATATTTTAAATATGTATTAAAAATATAATACAAATATATCATTATTTAATGTCATTTTTATAAGTAGAATAGTATACTTGCATGCGCAACATGGGCATTGAAAGAATTGAATTTAAATTCTTTAGTCTCGTTTACATTAAAATAAATTTATCCATTATGACAATAAAATATATAAGGATATAATTACAACAATAAAATATGAGGGTAAACACAACACTGTTTTATTCCACTATACATTTATTTTGAATTGTTAGAACGTTTTCGGGATTTCTCCCATTGTCAATAACAACACGTTTACAACTTGTTATTGACAATGGGAGAAATCCCGAAAACGTTCTAACAAAGAATAAATATATAGTGGAATAAAACAGCGTTCTGTTTACCCTCATTTTTTTAAATATTAAAAATTAATTTCTACAAAGTTATAAACAAAAAACTTCTTCTTGATCTATTCTCATTGATATATTCTCGAGCGGGAGCCATACGCTTAAATAGAGCACAAGCTATTTTTACATCTTTTTGGAGGTCTTCATATCATGCTATGTCCCATGGGGGCAATCATGGGGAATTCTTCCATCCAATCCACGTGGGTCCCTCCAGTACCAACGTCTTTTCCTGCCCCACCTCAAGATGTCTTCTGTCTGACAGATCTCTCTTCTTTTAGAGTATTGAATCCTATTGCTGGGAGTCCTTCCTGCTACAGTGTGCAGTTCTCTCACCTGAAACGTCCGAAGAAGGCTTTAAGTCCTAACTGTGCCAGCCCTAATTTCTATACCATAATGGACCTGTCACAGGTTTATAGAATCGTGGCTTGCTATCTGTGATCATGTACTTGTTCCCCCAAATTGTGTCCTTTAAGCAGTTGGATATTACTGCTGCCTTATTAGTTTGCTCCCTTACTTCATTATAGAGACCACGGTGACCAGATATCTCAACACCCAAATATTTAAATTTATATATAATAAATAAAATATCCATTACAACAATAAAATATGAAACAACATAATATAATTTTAACTTTATTGCAGAGAAATGTTCTGATATTGCTATACATAATTATTAATGCCCAAATCAATAGACCTGCTCTTCTTACCGAAGTATATCTCAGAGTTCCTACGTCAGATAGTTCAAGATAGTTTTCACTACGAAAATATAAGAACGAACTATCGTATTCACTCATCATTGCCCAGGTTTCTTAGACTTGGTAATAATGACGTTTAATTTATAGAGATAGTTTATGAAAGCTTGACTAGATTCAAATACTGCTATCATTATTGAGATGTTTTTAGTTTTGTGGTGATCATAATGTTATTTTTTAGTCGAAAATTATATGATTTATACTATAGCTACTTTTTGCTAAATATCACTATTTATTTTAAGTTTATTTATATTACATTTAATACGGATATATGTATATGTAATTAGAATACAAAATTTTATTTATCAAAAAGAGTATGTGACAACTAAAGGGATATGGCCAGATTAAAGATTCCTGTTCTATCTCGGCAAAGAGACCGACTTCATTCAGTGCAGCAGCGACATATTGTATTGAGCTTCGCAGACTCCGAGATTAAAAACCTATAGGAAGATTTTTCCAGATTGTATTCATAAAGTTAAAATAAGATTCGTATTGAATAACTTGATGGTGTAAAAACATCCGTTGCATGATACGCAGGCATTTCGTTGAATTTTTAAATTTCACCTCCAACAAACAATTATAAGTTCAAAATGAATGATAACGCCGTATTATTTTTGAAAGATCGATTCCATAACTTCACAATTAAATTTTAAATAGACTTTTTTAAGTACTGTAGATCAAATAGTATTCGTTGATACTTAGAAATCAGGCATTATCCATAGATTTCGATAATATTTGTGCGCCGAAACTTTCGATTCAATTTCATTCGAATTCACTTATTTCACAATTCGAAAACAAGCTTAATAGAGGTAGACCTGTCATGAGCGCAAGGTTATTATCACAAGATTATATTACTATCTGTTAGTACCCGGTGTTGCACGGGTTAAGGATTAAGATGAAAATAAATATGTGTGGAGAAACATTGGTTCGATTCGAACAATATAGAAAGGGTAAAAGGGAAAAAAGGAAATATCACATATGTTACCCGCCGGGTCTTAAGTAATAAGTTTACAAATTTTGAGTCCGATCGGTCGAACGGTATAGATTTGCATCGAAAATATATCAGGGAGAGGAAAGAGGTAAAAGAATAGGGGGGAAATATCGCCCATTTTACCCGCCGAGTTCTAAAGAATAAGTTTCCAAATTTTCAGTTCGATCGGTCATACAGACAGATTTGCATCGAAAATATATCAGAGGTAGGGAAGGGATTAAAGAATAGAGGGAAATGTCACCTATGTATGCGCCGAGTCTTAAAGAATAAGTTCCCAAATTTTGAGTCCGATCGGTACCGAACGGTACTACGGTACGGATAACGGTACAGATTTGCATTGAAAATATATCAAGGGGAGGGAAAAGGGTAAAAGAATAGGGGGGAAATGTCGCTTATGCTACCCGCCGGATCCTTAAGCATAAGTATGCAAAATTTGAATCGAATTGGACAAACGGTGTGGATTTGTATACAGAACAGACAGACAGACATTGAGTTTTATAGGTAAGATTTTTACGAAATATACATGCATATGACGTTCATTAACAAATCATTCTTTAAAAGGCATCTAACATCCAAACGAAGAAAAGTTTGTACATTCACGTTAGATTTGCTTTTTTCCACATTGCCTGAGACTTGAATTCTTGTAGGTATTTGTTAATTTCCTTCTTTATAACTGCAACGCCAAAAAAGTTAATGCTTTCGAGAAAAAACCCGAAAGAAACCATGTCATCACAAATTATTTATTCAAAGCGAGTCTCAACACATTTAAATACATTTTCTCCGTACGCTCTTTAAAAGCTCTATTATTTTCGATATCTCTTGTTGAAAATTTTGAATGAAATAATATTACGGCGTCTTATTTTTTAACAATTATTTGAATATTTCAAACTACATATATCTTGATGGAAATTTTGTCGCGCACTGAAAATAGTCACCTTAAAAATGAAATTCCAGACATAAGTTAGATGAATATTACCGATCAAGATTTTTGCAGCTGCTTCACACAAATAAATTCTACGCTTTATTATTAAAATAATCAACTATCCTAATTTCGAATATCCATCCGTAACTTGCTGGCCTTACAGCAACACTAAGTAGCCGCTAATGAGGCGCGGGCAGTCGAGTGTGGCACCTCAAACAGCGTGCGGCTCAGGCTACATGCAGGGGTCACGCCACCAAATTACATTTTTTTTTTTTATTACATTTATATTAATTTAATTATTTCCCGTGATATTTCAGAGCGTATAGATAAAAAAAATACATTTTATTTTTAAAATACCTATATATATATATATATATATATATATAATGCCTTTATAGGGGCTGTTTGCTAAGAAAACAGGAAAATAGTACAAAGTGTTAGATTACAGAAAATCCTCTTTACTCTCTTAGGGTAGCTCACCTGTGGTGAATAGGTTTTTTATCTCTCTCTGCGGACGGGAGGAGGATGGGTTTTGTAAGAAGAAAGATTTTGATGCAATTTTGTTAATCTCTATTCATATGCTTTTAAATGAGGTTTATTTTTCTACATAGAGGACATTCTTTTTAACAGGTTATACAGGCTTTATGTTAGAGAGGACGGAGAAAGTTTATGGAATTATTGGGGTATCACTATGGTTCATGCCTTTTCTAAAAGGCAGGGTCGGAGAGGTACACTTTGAGTCTCGGTGGGTTACTCACGGTTGGATTTTGGTAGCGAGGATTTACTGATGGCGTCGGTCCCGCAACAGGTTCGCGAGGACCGCTAATGATGATGGTAATGATGATAATCTCGTGCACTTACTGAGCGCAGGCCGTCGTGTTGGATGACGCTTCGCCTGGCTGGCCGAGACGCGCACAGCACGGAAATCAAACTCGCACCAATGGACGCCGGTTCCCTCTGAATGACTTTCTCAAATGAACTTGTCTCGGACGGAAAACAAATCGCACTTGTCTCAAAGCGAACTGTAGAAGCTTTACAAACGAGTAAAAACTTGAAACATTCAAAGATTAGCATACGTGGCACTAGCGTCAGGACTCTATAGTTACTGCGCGCGGATTGCGGCGCCCTGGTTCGACCGTTTTTGCCGTGACCGTGCTTCGGAAGGGCCCGATTAACTGCCACGGAAGTTCTTCTGGGCGCCCGTCGAAGGAATCCGCGTTTCTTCTAGAAGGTTTCAAAGCGGGACGCCTGCACTGCAGTGTGAGTGACGGAGATATTATTCCGACCGACCTCACAGCGCTGCGGTGGTTTCTTTTTTTTTTAAATAGAGATGTGTACACGGAATTCGTGTCACATCAATATTCTTACTATTTTCAAATTAAGCTAAACGCTTGTGCAATGGAAGTAGGACTAACTTGCTTGTTTGGATCACGAGGCGAAAGTCCTAACCACAAAACCAACAAGTTACTCAATTTGTTTTTGTTTTTCTTGTTTTGCTTAGTGGTGTACCTTAGCGCGATCATTTTGGCAACTTAACAGTAGCTACTCAGTCACCAAGTCGCTGAACGTCATTGCTCCTATATTGGGTAATTACCCAGCTTCCCCGAGCCACTTACCGTATCCAAAATATAGCAAATTTTGGTTGACTAAAGTTTTACCGTTTCAACGATAATGGTAAAGTTTTATAAATGGAATTGCTAAATGAGTGGCATTTCTGACTTTTTAAATCTCGGAACAGTCATATTTTTGGAGGGGCTATCACTTTTAAATTAAATTTGTTACGGAAATCGAAGTATTTAATAATACAACTTGGGATGTATTCATAAATTAATTTTTGTTTCCGTATGTTTTTTAGTAAAACTGTAAATGAGTTTGTTGAGAGTTTTAATATACTGCTCCATTAACTGTTTTTTACGAGACTAAAATCTAAACACGTTATGTGGGAATGTGAGGTCTCGCAATTACCGTGGAAATCACTTTTAAAGAAAAATAATACGAATACGTCAATTCAGTCTTGAAAAATAGATTATCTGTATCATTTAAATGAACTGTTTGAAACAACAACAGTTAACAATTTTTGAAATAAAATTGTGTCACACAACAAAACGAAACAATGTTCCTCGTACGCACGGTTTACACATACTAATTCGATTCTCTTTCTTAAATAGAAGGTGGTCTATTCCTATTTCTAGTTTTATAATTATGTATATCACTACTTAAAAATATGTATAAAAATATTGTATATATGTAAAAATATTAAAAATATAAAACAAACGTGCTGTATTTACTTTTTTAAAGATAATTCTCGTTGCCGTGTTTTGCATCAATTGTATTTTTTTGACATTTCCTTCATTGGCTTAAGACAACACTGTAGCAAAATAGTTTATTTGAGGAGTAATTAAGGTCTTGTAAATTAACTCTGCACTTTTTTGGACAGTCCAACCGAAGTCTGATTTGAAAGAAAAATTATCTTTTAACAGACTATACGATTTAATTAATTCGAATTCTTGAGTATGAGGTATAATTTTTTGAATATTCTTATACTAATGACAGTAAAATTTTCTTAGTACGCATGTAAAATTTAATTAAAATAATCGATGTTTTAATGGTTTTATGGATACTGCAATATAGGAAACAGAACGTTTAATTTTTGTATTTTTTAAAACGATACATTTAACAACTTGTCGAAAAATATTAATGTCTGAATGGCACCACTTCTTTTTCAAACTTTATACAATCAATTTGTAAATAAAATATATGGTCTTTATTTGAAAGTTTACGAGATTGGTGTACCAAAGATAACTATATTGCATGAAAACTAAAATAGTTTATCGGGATTATTATTATTTTTTTTTGAAGTTATAACAATATATGTGTTCTTATTTTTTTAAGGAAATTCTTCAAGAGTGAATGGATCTATCATAAAAAATTGATTAAAAGCCTGTTTAGCTATGGGTTTTGCAAAATGATTTAATAAGTTTACGTTTAATTTATCAAATCGAGAGCAAATACGAAAATCGTGTACTGGGGCCTCTTAAATAAATATTTTTCGTTTATGTTCTTTAGAAGTGAATAAGTTGTTTTTTACATTAAAAAATCGAAAATTTAAGAATAATCAACATTTTTTAATAACTTAACTTTTTCCGATCTCCGGGCTGTATAAAAAGGTGGAAGAAAATCATTAAAGACACCGGCAGGCCACAACGCGGGGTCACGACACTCAGAGAAAGCTTGAAAAAAGTTTTACATATTTTTATTTATAATCATTTTTTACTATTGTTGTCGGCTATTATATTGCGGTTATTCATTGCAAATTAAATTCACAATCTAATTTGGTTTAAACCACTACATTTTTGGTAATACCTTCCTTCTTCAAGATAAAGCTCAAATTAAACATTACGTAATACTGGTAATTATAATTTCAACATCTATTTATTTTCTGATTTATTAAAAATGATTTCTATTTTTTTGTTTACATAAAATGTTTTATTAAATGTATGTAAAATAAAATAATATAAAATAAAATTCGTGCCAGGTGTCATGTTGGATGGGTGACTGAAAGGGGTAATAAATGGGAGTGGGAGTGAAATGATGTGGTGAATGGGAAAAAAATTTAAAGATAGGAGTGGAAAAATTAACGGAAAAAATTTTAGGGATAGGACTGTGGTTTATTTTTTCTGATTATTATTTTTTTTTATTAGATTCTATTCATTCACAATTTGTACATATTTAATATAATAGTATGTATGTATAATGTTATGTTGATATTCGTGTTCTTAGTCCTCCTTACTAGGGATTCCTGTACTGAGGCGGACTATTTTTTTTTAACCCAATTGTTCATTCAGTCATTTACCCCAATCGTTCATTCAGTCTATTTTCAAATAAGTATTGAAACGAAACAGACACTATGCAATTGATGCAAATAAAGTCTAATGATAATGATGCTCGCCTTGTGATCTAGTGGTCGGTGATTCGAATCACATTCCAGGACACTAATAGGTCCTATTTTCATAGCCAAGTGTTAAGTTTAATTTTAAAAAAGTGACAATATTGATGCGACACCATTTCTGTGTTCGCACCTTTATTTTTAAAAAAGGGCAACTTATGTGAAAATGATTATAGGATGGTGATTTTTGATAACAACAAGTTTTTTTGTTTGAGAAACATTTAATCAAAAGTAGTTCAATTTTTAAATCTGCTATATCTTAAAGATCACTTCCATATATATTTGTCTCAATTGCGCCAGTAATTTATTATTGTATTGATTTTTATTTCCATACTCCTCACAAAGAAAACTACACTTAATACATGGCGGAACCGGAACCGGAACAAATATTCCCTTGAAATTCTTGGTGAAATAATTTATTTAAATCCATACATGTTTCGCTCTTCAATACATACAAAAACTTGGGTGTATATATTTTGAACTCGCTGACTTGGATTGTACCTTTGCGAGGCTATCCTTGCACGTAGTAACGCGTGACGATCCGTGTACTAAATATTAGGTGAGACGTATCGATCATTTTTCCTGCCAAACCCGATTCATGTTTCTGTCAAAATTTTGAAACTGCCGGTAAATCACATTTACTAATAATGTAATAACTATTCGGGATACGACTTAGTACCCTTTTCCACATTGCTCAGTGTTGCGTGTTTACTATAATATAGTTATTTAATCTGAAAAAATAACGGCGTCATTTTTTCGCTCGATATAAACGATACAAGATGTGCTGTGAGATAACAGATTGAAGAATGCCGTGTTATTTTAATGAAACCTAAATATACAGTGGCCTCTCAAAGATTTGGAGTTTGCGTGGATGCGGATCTCCTAGTAACATGTTAAGGATTAAGTTAAGAATCGTACGAAGAAACAAGAAACGTAATATTCTCACTCTCGGTTTAAAATTAATCAAGTCGTTGCAATGGCGAAACAAACTAGCCTCAAGACATTTTCACACTTGGTTTAATGTTTTATAAGTATTGACCTGTCTGAGTAATAATTTATAAGTAAATCTTTTTTTTATGTTTAAAGGGTTTACTTTCTGATTGGACATAATAATTAATTTTAATTAATTAAAAACTTTGTATTTATCACTTGGAGTAACTTTACGTCTACTGATTTTGATACCACTGTATCTTCGTCAGGACGAAAGCATACTAACTATCTATTACTTATTCTAGCAAACTAATCAACGGGGGCGTTGCACGGGGGTCAATTACCCCCACCATAACTGTAGCCACGCATCCGTTCAAAATATTATTTGTTTGCTAGAATAAGTAATGGATAGTTTGTTTGTGTCCGTCCTGTAATGGATGCCGTGATAGATACCGAAGATGCTGTAGACGTATTATACTCCAAGTGATTTATACAAAAATGTTAATTAAAATTAATATAAGTAAACCGATGGAAATAAATGTGAATAAAATATGTATAATCTGGTTTTTAACATTTTTAAAACAAATAAAACATAGTTTCTTCTTCAATAAATGCAAAATGACTTTATGGTGATATCTATACCTTTAAAACTCAATGTCAGTCTGTCTGTTCTACATGCAATTCTACACCGTTTATCCGATTTAACCCAAATTTTGCATACTTATTATATAGTATTTATATAATTAACAAGAATATACTTTGTATAAAACATTAATTTGTAGAAATACCAACATGTTTCGGGGCCTTCATAAGGATACACCATTTACTAAAAATTAAAAATGTAACAATCGATTTTAACAAAATAAAAAATAAATGAATGGGAGATGAATTAATAATAAATAATTAATGTGAAAAACTGATTGTTAAAGTAGCACTTTGCAAAAATGACCTTAACACTTTTCCTTTTTTCAAAAATTATACTATATTATTTGTACTTAAATACGTAAGCCCTTATGAAAATCAAAAAACCATTTGTTCCCAAAGTATGATTAGTAAGTCGGGATAGTTCTTGCTATTTACATCTTAAGTTCCTTAACTCGCATCAAAATTTCTACAGGTTTTTCCTGTATAAAAATAATTTCAATCATTAGATATTTATAAACCCGTAGTTTTTTTAAATTTTCTTTTTTCCTTATTATTATTTAAATATATATACTTTTTAATGTATTATTGTTTTAAAGAATTGGTAATACAGAATTTAGGATTTTTTTATAAACTTAATATAATGGCACAATTTTTTTCATATTTGTTACCGCCAAAATCGTACTTACAAAATATCATAAGAACAAAAACTATTTATGAACATGCCTAGCAACTGGAATATGATGTCTTACCTTCTATCTATTGATAATGACTCAATGTACCTATAATGTTATCAAATGTAAGGGAAATCAGCACATTTAAAATGTTCAATTTTTTTAATTTCGGATCGTTTAAACGTTATAAAATGTGGGTAGGTACTCACCTTATTATTTTTGAATTGTTTGAGATTTGAAAAATTGAACATTTTAAACAATAAAAAGCTTGTGTTGAGATCCGTAAAAAAGAATCTTGTATTGTTTGTTAAGGCGTCTTGTTGTATTGTTGTTTGTTGTGATGTTTTTCTAAAATATTATAATATATTATAAAATAATAAGATAAAACGATGTAATTTTTAATTTTAAAGTAAATTACGATCACATACGATCACACAGTTTCAGAGTGTTGATTTCTAGGAGATTTTCTGTCCGCAGAGTTTCGATACAATATTTTTAGTGTGAAGAAGATAAATTTATTCACGAACACAAACATATTTTAATATTTGGCGTGTCATATTTAATAAATCTACCTAAATGTCACTTTAATTAATACTCAAAAATTTTAACGTTTGTTTTTTTCTTACTTTGTAACGCTTTAAGGTCTTGTAAAGAGATTCCAGGCCCGAATGAGATCTAATGACATTTTATAAAACATATTTTCTAATTTCTGTATAACTATGAGTTCTCCAATTCCACCATCAAAACCTTTGTACATACCAAAAAATTGAGAACTCGATAACTTTTGTAGTTCTTGTCCGATTTATTCGCTTTATCCACAGACCAGTATGAAACAACGTAATTTTTTTATCTAGAATATTAAGAAACAATATTGGGACGTTAACTGAGTTGTGTGTTAATTTAAGTAAAATATATGAAAAAATACCACTCAATTTTAACATTATTTTTTCTTTCATATATATTTTTTCTTATCATATAAAGTAATATATGCGATCGAAATGGCATTATTCGGATGCACCAAAACATATCAATTAGGTCAATAGACCCCGAATTTCCTTCTGATTTTCTTATCTTCCTGGTGTACGACTAATAACATGTCGACGAGGCAAACTCAACGGACCTCGTAGGTAGGTACTCCAGAACCGGTCTGATAATTTGGCTAACATATGCGCCCCATCCCTATTCACCCGTCTCCATTCTCCATTTACATACAGTCGCCGCAAACAAGGTACCCGAGGGATGTGCGGCGCGCAGGAAGGACAAGAGATGATTGCAGTTTCACTGAGTTATAAACGGGAGGGCACCTATCTTGTGCGTTTTACCATTTACATGTAAATACAAAAGCTCATTACGAGAACAATGCTTTTTACATTTGCATAAAGCTTTCAGTGAATATATAGTATGTATCGTTTTTATTATTTTTGTAGGATTGTGTACTAGACATGCATGCATGCATATATATGTTATCTGTCAATATTGAGTATTATTTAAAACTACTAGGTATATTCAATATGTAAGGGCCGTCGTCTCATATTTAAATATTGGCCGATCTCAACACAGATTCACGATATGGGGCCATTTATCGTCGATTTATGAAGCTACTACAGTTTTCTTTGTTTCAGTGGGCGTTTGCCTGTGAATGAATGCAGATATCCACGATAGTCGATTTTCCCGCACGCGCGATGTTATTTTTGTGTGCATAAGGATCTTTAAACAATTATTATTGATGAAATATTTTCAATTTCACGAATTAACATATAGTTAATAAATATACACGAGTATACATGTATATGACCAAACGAGTTTAATATTAAACCAGTCACTCTATGTTTAAGTTCAGTTTTTATTACTCCGATGTATGAAAAACTTTTTCCGTAACTGGTAGTTTTAATATTAAACTCAAGTGGTTACATAAAAAGTTATTTGTATAAATTTATTATACCATCTTTCCGCAATTTCGCATGAGATATTAAAAATGAAATTAAATTGAGCAAAATAAACGTTGTATATTTGTACCTTACATCAAATGTCTCCTCACGTCTCCGTATTTGGGTGAATGTGAAATTGAAAGTGGCGAAATGAAATAATTGTTAAAGAAAAAAATATTTTTGTCATAAAATACTTGATATTTTTTATGAACCCTTTCCGCGCCCACGCTCCCTTGGAATAATAATGCTGAATTTGCTGATTCAATTATCAAACCAGCGGATTTATGTAACCGAGTTAACAAAACAATCAGACTCATGTATACGCTCGTACTACAATATAATTAAAATTATAAAATAAATATATCACCTTTAGAATTAGTGTCTACATATTCCGTATGAATATGTTTAGCACGTCATCTTCTTATGTTAAATAATTATAATCGCCTGTCTTAGATTAAGCTAAGTCAGCATAAATTTATAAAGAGAAGAATTAACATTGTTTCCTCCAAAATATCTATCAAATAATTTGACGATGCATTATAGTGAAACTTTTTTCAAAAATGGAACTTTTTTGTATTAAGCACCTACTTATTGAATAAAATTGTGTATTTTCTTAATTATTTTATGCGAGTAAGAACTTTACAATTAAATATTGAAAATGTTGAATGGAAAAGTGTTAGGAACATTCATGATATTTGAATTTTTTTTGTTGTTTTGCAAAAATATCAAGAACTGATATACAAGGGAAGATTTTCAGAAAAGATGCAGCATTTTTAGTTATTTTTCGAATCAGTTGGTCATTTAAGCATTTTTATTAGCATTATTCGAATCAGTAATACATAGCTTCGTGCCGGTTTTTTAATATTTATTCCTTTTGGTCGCTATCTTTGAAGAATTTTCCCGTTGGTCGCTCAACTTTAATTTAATTTAGTGTTTTATTCCTTACTTCGAACGATAAAAGAATCAGTGAATCGTCGGTGGGTTCCAGCTGGGATCCAGGAAAAGATTTGAGAGTTGTGTAGACATTGATCAGTCTCTTTTTCCGGGGATGGAATGAACAAACATCTTTTTTTATGTTGGTATATTCTAAGAGCAAAGTTACTGGATTTTATCCGCAGAGGAATGATTAATTAATTAAGATAAATAATAGAAGTCTCACACAGATGAAGCTATGAGTACAAAAAACGTGTTTGGAAGTATTTTTATACGATGGCTCAGGACTTGCGACCTGTGTGAGCTGGCTTATGTGATCATTTTACGCGACGTTCACCAATTCCACACATTATCAATTTTTTAAGTTCAATATATGTTCAAATCAGAAAATCTTTCGTTTATAGGATGGACTATGCTAGAGATAAGTGCAATATTTTTTCGTGAATTAGTAGGTACTATACCTACATGTATTTTCTCAGCGGTTAATTATCCTGTGACGAATGTGCGGACGCTTGGATGAGGGAGAGGCAAGCGTGCGAGCGAGACGAGTGAATGGCGCCCGTG
Organism: Agrypnia vestita; assembly: GCA_016648135.1. NCBI lineage: Eukaryota > Metazoa > Arthropoda > Insecta > Trichoptera > Phryganeidae > Agrypnia > Agrypnia vestita. Next base: position 19,292 of record JADDOH010006468.1, read on the forward strand.
CTGTTGCGCCGCACCGGGCAGAACGAGATTCACCGGGGTCCGAATCAGTTGTACATATTGTATTATAAAGTAGTGTCTCCAATAAATGTTGTTACCTACGTAACGCGTATTACTAGAAGAACCCGATTATTCCCAAGTGCGGAGGCCGAGTTATATTGCCTACGCACGCAAGAACATCACATATCCCTATACATTTTTTTAAATATATAGGTATATATTTATATGTTTTATAGAGTGATTTGTGAATGCTTAATAAATATTGGATACATTAAAACTTAATTCCGTAAAACACTGTGAACCATACAACAAATGATGTTGTTGACTTACATATACCTCTATATAAGCACTTAACTTTTAAGATTGCGTGGTCATCAAATGTTAATAACAACATCACTTTATCTCCGTATTATCATTTATTTCACCATTGGAATGCTGAACCTATTATATATTCTTTATTGTATCTATCGCTTCACACAAATTAAAATAAAATTAATAGTTTAATGTTTGCACATATCTCAATCGTGTATATTTTGGATTTCTTCTAAACGATATATTGATTTTTTTTCAATCATGCACAATTATTTATATACAAGATATAATTAATCAAAAAAAGCTGTAAAAATATTGTATTATTTTGCCGCCAATTAAGTTGCGATAACAGTGCAATCTAGAGTAGAATAGTGTCTTGATAATGTTAGTGACGGAGATTATTGCATAGAGAATTATATATTTTGATTAATGATTAATAAGAATGACATATGCGATACATAGAAGCACTTATTAAGGAACAGAAATATTTTAAAAAATTCAATTATTTTATTAAAAAACATAACGATAATTGTTCAATCAAACATTCATTTTATTTAATAATCACAATTTAGAAATCATTCTTATTTTGAAAACGGAATGAGATTAGCTCTTGAATATGAAGTTACGAACGGACATTCGAAATTATCATTATTGGTGGGGATTACGAACCTAATTTATAATTTCGATTTTTAAAAATTTATTTCTCTAAGCTTTGATTTACTTTACCAAATCCAAAATTATTTACATATATTATAATAACACTAATGTTTGATTTATTTAATTCCTTCAAACATTTTTTTACTTATTAGTTTGAAATTCAAAAAATTCTATAAATAATCTACGAGTCTTCAAAAACTTTGAAGACTCGTAGATAATTTACTAACCATTTACTTTATATAACCTGTATTTTGCGATATATTTTACGGTAATTGGGCCTCATTGAATGTTTTAGTTAATATATTGTAGTTAATATCACTCTCATAAGAGAAGCCACCGATAGATTGTATCATTATTTTCTTCCGCATCATGAGATTCCAAACTGTAAGCAATTTTGTATTCATTTTTTATTTATTTCAATGGTCCAGGGATCTTCTCTCTAGTTTCACCAAAGTTTCCCTAGTTTCACCAGCTCTTCCCTGGGGCTCCCCATAGCTATCTCTCTCGCTAGCTGTTAATTTCATCACGGCTCCCAACTAATTGCTGTTTGATTTTGATTGGGTATCGATCTATTTATCGTTCAATATCAGAGCCTCGACTATACAACATGGGTCCGATTTATGCCTTCGTGGTATGGAGTCTGTACTACTTTAAAGTATTTTGGGACTCTTCATCATTTTTTTTGCTGATTGAAAGAACAATTTTACTACTTTCCTATAAAGCTCAATTGTAAATTATTATCATTTATTCTATAGATTTTTATCAATTATCATTTATTACATAGATGTAATCATGGTGATTTATATTTGTTAGGTAATCGCGTCATTATTGTACACGTATAATAATATATTTTTTAATATTATGTAATTATGTATAATAATATATTGGATATGACAAATTTAAAATCTCTCATCATTCATATTTTATTTTTGTTCAACTTTATATCCTACTATTCTAACGATATTTGTTAATAACTGAAGATTCAATCTTAGTTAACGAACCTTCCCCGAAATCACACATGCTCTGTGTTAAATCAAACAGTGGATTTTATGAGATTTTGTTTTAGATCTTTTGTAACACTCATTTGCCTTGTAACTCGCATTTTAGTGCTTGAAAAATTTTCAAATGATTGATTTAAATTACCAGGATGCCATTTATGTGTGTGTTTCTTAATATTTTGACGCCAAAAGGTTACAATATATTGAAGTCAGCGTAGCAAAATATTGTTTTGAATATTGGTGTGTTTTTTTTTTATTTTTTTTGGAAACGGAAGTTAAATTTAAATATTTGGAATTATTTTTGAAATTGAATATGTTTCAAGATGAACCATATTTAACTAAAAAATGTATCAAAACGAATATCGACATACATATTCATAGGACCGATGAAAAATTATTTTGTAAAAAACTATTATTTTTTAAGGCATATAAATATATTAATTTATACAATTGTTTAATTTATATTAACATAATTTATATACAGCATAATAGCATAAATAGGCTTATACCGCAGATGTTTTTGAATATTTTTTAAGATTTTTTTTGCAAATTTATCTTCAGAATATTATTAATATTGTGACTGATTATTCTGTAGGCAAGTTAGTGCATGTTTGTCTCTGACTTGATTAACACGCATGTAATAAAAATATTGGTGAAAGTTTTACAACACTATGGTTGTGGTGTATAGTGTTTTGAACATAGTAGTGTAGTGTTAGTCCTGACGAAGAGACGGGTACCTAGACCTTAAATCTGGTAGTGATTTTTACTAATTTAACTAACACTCTGTTATCTTAAGAATGTTTGCCTTGAACTTTTATAGACATAATATATATTTAAAATGTTCGCTTATTTTTCATATCTAGAAAGTTTTATACTACTCTATAATTAAAGGTCGTTGTTGCTTTTCATGTTGTCTTTTCGTAGTCGTTTCAAAACGTGAAGTTTTTTTTATAATTTTATAAACTTGCTGTTTTATTCTTGTAAACTTTTTACGTGCTTCAGAAACATATCACGTAACATAAAGAGAGAGAAACTGACCCCAACAGTGGACGATGAAAAAGGTGATTTGGGATGAAGCCAGAGAGAAGAAAAGGATGACACATAACAATTAGGCTAGAATATAGTAAATTTTCTAGTGCATTCCACTTTATATTATTATTATTATACACCATTATATTTTATTTTCTAACGTCATCTGAATTTTATTTCAATTCAAATCATTTTTTTTTTTGTATATGGAAATGTTTAATCTTCGCAAGAGTATCTTGGTATCAACATTATTCTATTTATATTAGAATCCACCTTTAAAATGGGCGCTCGTTTTTTTTTGACACATTTTGATATTCTAAAAATATTTTTTAATTAAAAAAAATATATATCAATGAATAATGAAGGTAGGACTTTAATCGAAAGAGTATAATAATTAACCGAAAGAGTGTCATCCAGTAGTGCTGGTGGTATCCAGTCATCGAAATGAATCAATGACTGCTATAATAATTTGTTGACTAAAAAAATGATCAAATTCTGCGAATATATGTGGCAGCGAATAACAATAGATAGAGGTGGACTCTTGGAGAGAACTTTATCAAGCAGTGGATAGCTGATGATGATGATAAGCATATCATGAATGAATGATTAAATTATGTCACTTCTCTAGAGCATTAAAGTCATTTAAATAAAACTATCATTGCAATCTGACAGTAAACGAGGATAATATTGCCTGTATTATGTACAATTTAATTATTACATTACTTGTAGAATAAAATGGTAAATATCAAATAATATCACTCAAAAAATTCAAAAGAAATATTGTTAGCAAGATTAAAAACCGAATTGATGTTTTCTAAAATATTTTACATATTTGTCGACATATTATTTAGTTTTTATTAAAATTTTCTTTTCGTTTTTCAATTTAATGGTCTATAGAATAAATAAATAATTGGGGTAGAGTTTTACTGAAGTCACTGACAAACAATATTTATCACAGCTGTTCACTGTTTCGACGTTAGAAGTGGCTGAAAGATTTCAAAAAAAAAAAAATTATCATATTTCAAGTTAAAAGAAATGCGGCATCCAGTACATTAAAAATGAACGATTATCACAATCCATGCAGAAAAATAGTATATTGTGTTACTTTTCCTACAGTCTTCATAACCGACCTACGAACTTCATTATAACACCTGCATTATCAACAATTAAATATACACATATTAACAAAATATTTCAATTATAAACTGAAAGGAGGGAATTAAGGTGTTTCGGCGTTTTAATTCACACATAACACGGTCTTTTCATATTTGTTTTGAGACGTTCAAATAAGTAAGTATCTCGGCGGCCTGGCGGCAGAACACGAAACTAAAGGGTGTCAAGCTCTCGGCGGCAGATTTGTAATTTGACACGCGGCATAGGTTGACTTTCAAACATCTCGAGTTAAAATTGGAGACAAATAACGGGTGTATAGTTTTGGTGAAGAATAATTGACATTAGATACTATAAACTTGAAGAAAGAAGACAGCGGATTACGATTTATCTACACGGCCTTCCATCGCAGGGTAAGTCGTTCGAGTTTCTACTGTTTGAACTAAATCTAAAAATACAATAAGAAAATATTAAACTACATGTACAACGTGGTAATCACAATGTATAACCAAGTATGATGGCCGGAACAGATTAAAGACGGAATTAATTTAAAAAATTATATTACTTTATTTTCTAATATACTGCGACGTGTACTCAGTCCTGGTTTCCATCCGTCGTAGTAGAAAGTAACCAGTACCGAGGCTCCACTAGCATTCCGACTAACCAGCAATGGACGCTTCGTTTAAAAAAAAAGGTCTGTCAAATCACAGAGAAACTATGACGGCTTCCCATAGACAAGGCCGAGCGCATACGGCATTGCTAAACTGACCCGGGTAGGTACCGCTTTTATAGTGCGGGACCGTATAGCTCTTTTGGGTAAATGAAATATCACAGTACAGACACAGATTATCAGCACGTCACTAATGATCACGATAGATGGTTCTAGTGGGACAAGTGTAATGTAAAAATATCTTGGTTTCAATGTCAACGAAGTGTATCGTGTAACGGGCAGCAATCTTCGACGATGTTCGACGATAACTTTGACATAACAACTTACGATGCACCTCGATGACAGCTTGTTTTTGACTATTGTATTATGTAGGTAGGCCGAGGGGAAAGAAGGAGGGGAAGGGGTCGAGTCAAAAGTCAATCTCTCGTGACGGCTGTATATCGGCAATAGCGAACAAACATGTTCTTTAAAAGTAGATCACTGATTTATATATCATAAAAAATAAAATATGTTTTAAAAATAGAGAAGTGCCAATAAACTTAAAAGCTAAAATCTAAAGCTATTTTTAAGTATATACTTTAACTTGCCGAACGCAGCCCAGCATAATCCTATTCGCCTCGGCAGTTCTGCAGTTTGGTTTTCTTTTCCCAATTTACCCGTGTAAAATATCTCTGTTGAATAAAAGCCCATTTAATTTTTTTTCCAAGTGCTTGAGATATATCGAAAAATATTCAGTGCATTTAATTTTCTAATAGATTTCCTATTATTCTGGAATCAATAAGATTAAAACAGGGCCTATACACAACTGGAATTAAAAATAATATTATTGAGATATTAAATAATGAAAAAAACTTGATTAATGCCCAGTCACACATTAATCAAGTTAGTTGTGTTATCAGCCTTCGCGTGTCGTCTATTGTTAGATAGTAATTATTCAGAAAGTCGACGGTCTTTATTATAATTAATATATTCTCTTCTTTCCTTCTTCTCACCCTAGCGGGCCCAAAAACTGCAATCAATATGTGTACATTTTTTATAAAACAAATCAACGTAACATTTTACTGTTACCTGTTTTTTATATTTTCTAAGTGAAATGATGCGCTTTTTCTGTATTTAAAAATTCTGATGATAGTGTGAGATGCAAATGAAAATACTTTAGAAATTTTAACTTTTATTTATTACGCAAAAGTCACTGGACACGAATAAAATCGGAACATTTTCTGGAATATTCCACACACTTATAATTGCACTGTTTCTTAAGTCACACTAATTCACGCTATTTCTATTGCCTCGATCTCTTTCTATAAAATTCCGTTCAATATTCGCACGAAGAAAAAATTTTCGCCCGCCGGCAGGTACTTTCTTTATTGACTACCGCTGATATATACAACGCCATCGCCACACTGTTCTCGAACGAAGCTAAATTGGACTAATTCCATGTTAATTAGACTAACTTGGTGGTCTCCTGGAGTGAGACAACAAAGAACAACAACCTACGTTTTACTCTTACTGTATAGTATATTCTAGATCATTAATGTATGCTAGTAAAACGATTCCCGGGATTGCTGGAAATCCTTGCTGCATGCACACCATGCTGTTCTGTTACTCGATATTATGGATCCTATTACAGATTCCAGGATTAGTTTCCAGAGGCTGACGTTCAACAAATTGATCTGTGCAAATAATATGGTATATTGTCACGGCTTTGAAGTGATGAGAAACGAAATGAAACACTTTAAACAATTAAAAAATTTACTGGCTACACAAAGTCACTGGACACAAACTTTACTTGAAGTATTCTTATCATCATTCTAAAATACTCTACTTGTCTGTTAAACACTTTTTTACGCGTATTCTATCACAGTGATTTGCTCCTATAATATTCCGCACGCAGGTAGGTATTCTAGCACTTTATTCGCTAGCTGAATGTTTGCACGAATCGCCCGTTAGCTTTCTTTGACTTCACCTTTTGTCAAAAAGCACTGGCTGCAAGCAAGTTTTTTCTCGAATGTGTTCGTATATTTTCTAGTTCTTTCTTATATCTTCTAGATTATTCGGGGACATGGATTATATGAAGTTTTTATTTTTATTTTAGAATCTCGTTACAGTATAGATTGCAAAAAAAAGACTGTTGAAAATCGAATGGCTATTTTATTTAGATTAGGTGCCAATTTCTGTCTCTTATAAAATTATGTTATTTTAAGTTATTGTCGTGCAGAAAGAATAATGTAATATATCAATATAGTAAATTTTTTACGAAAATTATCATTCTGTTATGAATACGATTCGCTAACTTCCTGCTATTTTTGATCTTTGTCAGGAGACATTGCAATTCGCAACATAGTCAGTAATTTTTTTCTTTTCAATACTCTTGATGCAATGAATATTGCATCAAAAAACTATTGAATGGCTTATATTCCTATAATGAGTGAAAATGTCGCGCAATAATTCATTTCCGAATTAAATCGATTATGACCTCGAGGAATATGTCAATAAACAAATTATGAAGAACATACGTATGAAGAACAACCATGTCACGTTACATACAGTGTGGTATGATAGTTAGATTTTTCAGTGGGCCTTTTTTTTTTGAACGCCTTAAGTTCACCCTTTACTTAAACTTCAAAGAAACTTATTTTTACAGATATTCGAAGCAAGCTGCAGAGCAATTCAATTAAGTGGAAAAACGGATTCATGCTCATGCGCATCGTCGAGCGAAGTGCTGAAATTGAATTGAATCCATCGAGAGAATGATTCTAAAAACTTTTTTTTACTCTTCCAATGTAAAATTGTCAAAAGTAATTGTTTTCTTGTAATTTTAACGAAGTGGGATGAAACGCACTTCTCTACGTACTGTCCCTTGTAATATGTCACTTTGGAAAAGCGCTAGAATGCCCAACAACACTCTTAAATTATCTGCAACATTCGGTAGACGTCTGGAACGGTCGAGAAGTGACGAGAATATTCTCGCAAATATTAGAAATGTATAGAATAATCTAGGATATTCGAAAAACCAACACGTTTCGTAAATGTGGAATCACTACCGCAGCGCTTCATTTTAATTTGACTTTTGAACCGGGGTGATATTAACGACAAACCATTGCGACCGATATGACCAGCGCAAATGTAAACCGAACGATAGTAAATAAAGCGAGGTACTTACTCTATGTGCGATATTTGAACGGAATTTTCTCGCAAGCGTTAACAATTAGTGGTTCATTAGTGGTAAATCTACAACCACAAATCTTTTGACTTTCGTAGAATACCTCCAAGATAACTTAGATAACAGAATACAAGTAGACACTATCTACACCGACTACAGTAAAGCGTTCGATAGGGTTGATCACTCAACACTGTCAAACAAGCTTTTAAAGATAGGTATTCACGGCAATCTTTATCGTTGGCTTACTTCTTATATCTCCAACCGTAGTCAAATTGTAGTGGTTACAGGGTTTAAATCTAACACTGTTGTTGTAACATCTGGAGTACCTCAAGGCAGTCTGCTGGGACCATTGCTATTTAACATTTATATCAATGATATAGGTGATTGCTTTCTAAACTCAAAAACTATCCTATATGCAGATGATATGAAAATTTTTTCTCCCATAAACTCACTAGAAGATTGTCTAAGGCTGCAAGATGACCTACATCGTCTGAACACGTATTGCAATGCCCACAGCCTGG
>JADDOH010006469.1:0-16884 GCA_016648135.1 Agrypnia vestita
TGTTCGCGAAAGCGATCGTAAAAAGTAAATGAAGCTACAATGTCTGTTCGAGAAAATCTCACTTTTTCCTTTGGAAGCTCCCTTTCCATTTAGTTTTGCTATTTTGTTGTTTTTTATGACGGCATGAAATATTCAACATTCTGTTTTTATACTATGTCAACACGTTCGCTCTAGAAGAATTTTGTTTTTCCCCTTCTATGTATGACACGTTTGCATACATAATATTCTGCTGTACGTCGTTCGAAGCAGATTTCAAAAAAAACTAAAAAGATAATGTAGATGTATATAGCGTGATATACACTTGCTCGAAAATATTAATAATTCATTGTTTTTACTATATTTATATTGTATATTCATTTCCGAGAAATGTGATCCCCAGATCCATAACTATATTCCTCCCTACTAAGCAATGTTAATGGCAACATTTAAAATCACCTTTTTTACTCAAACTATATTATTTTTATTTAAACGTATTAAACAGAGTTTCGATTTATTTAAAATTAAGCAATTACTCCATGTCTTACATAATACTATCAAAGCTTTTAAAGTATTCGCAATGTAGTCAGATATGGTCACCACGTTATGCGACACACATACAGACATTAGAAAAAGTTCAATTAAAATTTCTAAGACTAATTTCTAAAACTTCATATTCAGACTGGTCTAATTAAATTTAACGACAGATGCATTATTGCTGATCTCACATATCTACACAAAATAATTCATTCTTATAACTTGGATTCTCCGGAACTCTTATCATCCAGATCTTTTCACATACCGGTCAGAAATATCCGTTCACAAGCATTCTTTCACTGCAAAAAAAGCAACACATCTCACCAAAAATACTCCACGATCAACAGACTTTCCATCCAGGAAACGAGTATGCACAAATTGCAGATATTCTCAACATTAACTTAAGTCGTTACCGATATCTCCTTAACGAACATTTTACCGCTAATTTCTTTGATTAAACTTTGTTAATATATATAATATGAATACACGTCTTTGTTCATACTGATATACACTTCATAATTGTCTTTATTTCATTTGTGATTTACGTACTAAGCAAAAATATGTTGTATTTTAAACATTCTGTCACAGTGTATTAATTTGTAAAGAGATGAACAAAAAAAACCTGTTTTTATGAGAAGGGATTGGATCAGTGCAGAAGAATATCCCACTTAAGTCTATTTAAGGCCCATTTTACATACGCATTATTCTAGCGTAATCAAATCCCATGGCAAAAAATTTTTTAAAAAAAACAGCAATATAATAATTATTACAAAAGATATTGTGTTATAAATTTCATATGTATGTATACGTATACATTTGTAAACGATCATGCAAGCAGATATTATTCACGTATATAATGTACAATGTTATCTAGATATATATATATATATATATATATATATTTATCTATACCTATAAAACTCAAGGTCTGTCTGTGTCTGTGCTGTATACAAATCCACACCGTTTGTCCGATTCGATTCAAATTTTGCACACTTATTCTTTGAGACCCGGCGGGTAACAAAGGTAAGATTTTCCCCCTGTTCTCGTACCCCTTCCCCTCCCCCTGACATATTTTAGATGTAAATCTGTACCGTTTGACCGATCGGACTCAAAATTTCTAAAATTATTCTTTAGTATTCGGCAAGTAACATTGGCGATATTTCCCCCTATTCTCATACCCCTTCCCCTCCCCCTGAGATATTTTAGATGTATACCGTTTGACCGATCGGATTCAAAATTTGGGAACTTATTCTTTAGGACTTGGGAGACATTTCCGTCCTAGTATTTTACCCCTTCCTCTCCCCTGATATATTTTCGATGCAAATCTATACCGTTCGATCGATTGGACTCCAAATTTGGAAACTTTTTCTTTTGGACTCGGCTGGTAACATAGGTTATATTTCCTCCCTCCCCTTTTACCTTTTCTCCTACCCCTGATATATTTTCGACGCAAATCTGTATCGTTTGACCGATCGGACTCAAAATTTGGAAATTTATTCTTTAGGACTCGGCGGGTGACATATTTCCCCCTATTATTTTATCCCTTCCCTGCCCTGACATATTTTCGATGCAAATCTGTACCGTTTGACTGATCGGACTCAAAATTTGGTAACTAATTTTTTAGGAGTCGGCAGGTAACATGACAATATTTTCCCCTAATTCTTTTAACCCTTCCCCTCCCCTGATATATTTTCGATGCAAATCTGTACCGTTCGAATCAAAACTTTGTTTCCCCCCACAAATTTACTTTCAACTTAATCTTTAACCCGCCCTATATATATATCTATATATATTATATATATATATAATATTATATAATATATACTACAATAAAATAATAAACTTATACATATAAGTTAATATATGTATAAGTTTCTTATTTTATTGTAGTAGGTGTAAACCGTAGAAATAAAATAAATAAATAATTAAATTAATACTAAGGGCTGAAGAAATAGAGCCTTGGTAGTACCTATTTTTTGCTTTACAGAGACCGCAACACGCATAAAAACGCAATTGCGGTCTCATATACTCTGAATGAACACTTCCAACAACACTACTTTTAAATATTTATCATTTGTTTGTAAAGGATGGGTTACCTAATTTGAATAATTGACTGCACAGTGAATAGTGGCAGGGTGAATAAATTATTAAGATGAACGTAGGCATGTACTTTATTGTTTTATAAAGATAAAGTATCTCTCACCTTGAAAAAGCCTCGCGGAGGTATTACATTCGATGAAGGTAACTTACAAAGTTTGGAGCGAAGTTTAGACAGGCATGTGGGTATGTGACTAGCAAAAAGTCGCATGACTTGAGCCCCCTGTCAACCCTTGCGTTCTGCCCATATATTAAACTCTCATCCGGACCCACCCCGAGTTTCCGCCTCTTACCATGAGGCCAAGGCTGATCGAAATGTGATTGGATGCTTAAAGAAAATTCGAGTAACCAGCTTTGACGAGGAGCGCTTCAGTCGTATCTCATTGGCGTATGTTTTGTGAATGTTTTTTACCAACATTTATTTACTCCAAGAATTGATACGAATTGGATTGGAATAAGTCGCTGGGCCGTCAAAACGATGTATGAATATAATATCTATCTCACTTTACTTGTGTGTGTATATATGTCATGTACAGTTGGCACAAACCAATCGACGTTAGTCGATTGCTTGTTGCTAGGATGGCCACTTGGCCGGGTTGTTAATTGCTGCACGGCTTCGGCCGGTTTTTCCGTAAAACCTATTTTTAAGTGTTGGCAGTAAAATTTGTTATAAAATAATAGTGATGTGATTATACATAATAAGATCTAACTTTGACAATTCTAATTAACAATTATGCTATATTATGATACGTGTGCGCCACGTTGTATTATTATTATTTTTAAATAGAGATGTGAACACGGAATAAGTGTTGACATCAATATTCTTACTATTTTCAAACTAATCTAAGCACTTGTGCTATGAATGTAGGACTAACTTGCTGGTCTGGAGTGTGGTTCGAACCTGGGATCTTTGGATCACGAGGCGCGAGTCCTAACCACAAGTCTAACAAGCTACTCTATAGAATGTAATAGTATGACCGAAAGGCTACGCAACGTGGCGAATGCCGCCCTAATATATAATTTTTTCATACCTCAACAGGCCATGAGGCCCATTTACAGAAGCGAAACGCATCGCAAAACGCACAGGCTTGAGTAAATCATATAGATTAATTAAGTCCTTTGCTGGAACACGGTAAAATCGTAAAACTACCGCTATTGCTATATAATCACTTTGAAATTCTCACTATACCTCAATTGCAAGGTGGAATTTTTCTACACCATATGTATATAATAATCTATGTATATAATGAAACAAATAGGTATTTAAATCAATTATTTAATAAATTAAATTAAAAATTATCTATTAATAATGCTAAGTGGATTTTGAAAAAATAATAATAACCTGGCGTTAGAGGGACACCAAGGACAGATATGAACCTAATTCTAAATATATTATTCTGTGTAGGTTTTGGTAACTAAAAGCATCGTCCCGCGGTGCACATTTTAATCTGCTTGCTGCACGCGGGCTCCTACGACGAGCTTAAAGTTCTGTAAATTATCTTTTAAGTATCATTTCAAGTCGGGGGGTTGGTGAGGAAAGGGATTAAGCAGGGTGGTAAGTCCAAGTGACCTACTTATTCGATCGGCCATCTAAACTTAGTTGGTCCTAAGGTTCTTATTTCAAATGAAAACTTATAATTTCTGATATAAAAAATTGTTTATGACTATTATTTTTCAGAACTTTTCAGCTTATTATTAATTAAAATGAATTAGATGTATAACTTAAGAATTTGACTGGATTTCCTGACGCTATTTAGAAAGTATTTGAGAAAGATTTTAATTCAAAAAAGTGTTGCTTCTAACATAAAATATTAAGTGTCTTATTAAAAAGTATAACGTAAAGATCGAATTTGATCGGATTAGTACTTCAATTTGCTACACGGCAAATAAAAAATAGAAAATTATGGATTCAAAACCCAGTTGCATATTTATATTTTTTGAGTGATGGATTAGTTATGATGATTGATATAAAAGTTTCTTTGTTATGCGAAATTGTTATTTTTATTTACACCAAATCAAACATTGTAATACACATACTTTGGGTTATATTTATCACCATTATAGTTTCGAGACGAGCAGCTATCAGGTGATGACGAGAGGGACTTTTCCTTTTGAAATTATAGTAGTTAAAAATAAATGTACCTAATAAATGTAAGTATACCAATGTTCATTTTTCAGAACACTCAGACATTGAGGTAGTATTTAACACCTTTTTATTTGGTCAAAATATTATATCGGTATTGTTTCATCCTTTATTTAAAATAGATTAAGAGAAAAGTTTTGGATATCTTACCATATGAATCAAGACAATCCCTAGCCCTTTTAAAAGTGTTGAAATGTTGTTTGGATTTTTTCTACTCTTTATTGGTGTGTTTCGCAATTGGGTGAGTAGGTTGTTGATAAGAATTCCAGTAAGCTTCTGATAAGGGATTTATAGAGGACAATTTGTTTAAATGTATCGTGGAATTATTTTGATGTTCCAAAAATAAAACTGAGGGTTTTCGATGCTTGTCTTTGATATCATCGATATGACGATTAAAATCGAAGGAACGACAGAAGATTATTCCGAGGTCATTAATATTATAATAGTATATTTTGATACATGTCTTATATGTATCACAATCTTAAAGCGATCGTCTTAAAGTGAACAAATTACTTTTACAACGTTTTTTCTCTTGCATTTTTCATCACATTTTTGTATGGAAAGATATCATATTAGGTTTCATATATTTTAAATATGGATATTTTATTAAAATAACATAAGTTAAATTATTTATTTAATCATTTAATAAATAACCAAACCTAGGATGTTTTAAAAATGAAGAAAATTTCTTAAAAAAAACACACAAAAAATAAAATATTATTTAAAAACAGTATTTTAAAAAACACAAATCGTAAACAAACAAACTGACGGATTTCGCAATAATTTCAATGGGTTTAGGAAAATTATTTATTTTGTAATATTATTGAAAAAAAAGGCATTTCATGAGGCCATTCAGTCATAAAAGGCACACAAAATGGAGCAATTTTCTCAATTTTTAAAACATAGGTTTAGTTATTTATTAAATAATTTAGTTAGTATCATTTTAATAAGATATCAGTATTTATGATGTATGGATTTTGTTGATGATGATGAATATTGTTGTTGTTGTTGTTGAATATGTTGACGAATGAATGAATGAATGAATGAATGTTGTTGATGAATAAGATATCAGTATTTATGATATATGGACCCGGATAAATAAATTTTAATGTGATATCTTTCCATTGAAAAATGTGATAAAAAGCGCAAGAGAATGTATGAGAAAAAATTGTGAAATTTTCTCACTTTTCAAGACGATCGCCTTAATTTAAAGCTCAAAGTATGAAAGCACTATGTTTTTAGGATAATTTACTCATAGAGCTGCTTATAGATAAGAGCAAGGTCAATTGAAATACTAATGGACAAAAAATTCTTAAATAAAAGATTTCGCTTTTTTCAAATTTAGAAACATACCTAAGACAAAATATTTATTACACGAGGCGTATTACATTTTTTCCTTTTTACTCCCTTTATATTAACTCGTGGCGTCTGCTTGTCTTCTTGTCTAACGAAAAAACTTTGGATCCATTTTAAACCCCTTTCCCGTGATCCAATCGAGCTGAAACTTTGCAAGCAGACTCGTGGCGACGATCAAGAAAATCTATCAAATTTTCGTTAAAAAAATCAATAAATTTTTGGATTTTTCAAATTTTGAATGGTTTTTTCATACAACTTATTAAGTTGTATGAAAATATTTCAAGGCGTCTGGTAGACGCGAAATCTGATTATAATATAATTTTGGATTTTTGGAAATTTCTTATTACTCTCTTTCGTAGCGTCGCCCGACCGAAGCCCAACGCGTAGGTTAAGCGAACAAAAATATTTCAACTAGTAAATGAGAAAGGTAGTATAATAAAAACTTGATTTTTATGGGTAACTTTTTTATACAGCTACCTAATATTAGTTTTTATATTCCGAAACCCTCCTATCGTTTCAAATACACCGGTGTTTACTTATGATGATGTGTATCTATGTTAATTCTTTATAACCCTCTACATGACATTGAGGTCGCTTTGAAAACCTCCCCTTTATGCCGCCATCCATATTATAAATAAAATTATAAAAAAGTTTATCGCGGTGTATGAATCATTCAAGCTGTTTACTAGAAATATCAGTCATATCTCACCGCCCTCGCCCTGTCAAACTTTAAATTACGACCGTAATAATATGAACATACATTTTGGTGAACGTTACATAAAAATGCTAAAGACACGATACACCCACGACGATCGTATACACGATCATAGAAAAAACAGCTGTAGTACTAAAGTGACAAAATTTTCGCGAATTTTCGTAACTGGCTCCTAATGCTTTTTTTTTAACAAGAGAAATGTTAAAATTCACTCTCATACCTACCTACATATTTTCACGACAGTGAAAACTTAACTGTTAATATTTCACATTAACTACTGAACGAAAATCTTTTAACCTCCTCTTCAAGTCTTCCTCGGCCTAGTGAAATAATTGTAAAAGCTATGAATAGAAAGCGAGGATTTCGTTAATTGAGGGAATATAACCGAGGAAATTTTATTCAGGGTTTTGATTATTAAATCAGATAAATATTAAAGGATTCCGATTTCAAAGGAAGACTGAATTTTGCATAAAGTGGAGCGTAGAATGCATTTAGCCGGGGATGTTGGCAGAGCAGTGCAGTGAAAACAAAAAGCATGACTTTTCTAAGCCCGTATTTTGAAAAGAAATCGAAATCAGATATATATGAGGGACACAATAATTAGGTTATAATTCAGATTTTAATATTTCAAAATATTTTAACAGAAAAATATTTAACATAGATTTTTTTTCCCAAATATACGTTTAAATTTTTTTTTGTTGGCATATAGTTTATCCAGTTCTGAGAGGTATTTCACAAACAAAAACAACATCGTTGCAGTAAATTGATTGAGAAAACATTTAACTGACTAATATAAAAAATGCTCCCGCAAAAGATTTTAGATTAAGAGTATTAAAAGAGCTTATTTATTTAGACTGTTGATAATAAACATTAAAAATAATTCGCGTGATAAATTATTTTTTGTCAGTTTACAAATAATCTTTTGTGACTTTTTTATTGTTGCCATTTTATTTTTACATCTTGTGAAACTGTATTTAAAGTTTAAACGAAAGAATTTTATAACAGTATATATATATATTTCATTAATTAATTGTCCTTAATTTATAATATAATATTGAACTACAAAATAAAAAAATATTTTCTTTTAAGTATCCACTTCACATTTCACTGTAGTATTTCTTTAGTTTTTTCTATATTTTTTTTATCCCGTTACATTTATTATTCAATCCGGTAGTTGGTTGAATAATTTTGGTTTACACAATTATTATTTGGTCCTTGGTTTTTTTATTTTTATTTCCAGTTTTTTATTCGTTATTTGTCTTGTATATTCATGTTGAACTGGTGTTTTAAATCTATACTTCTCATATTTTTTCCGTGGCAGTTAAAAATAAAGTTGTTTTTGAATTGGTAAGATTTTACACGTTTTGAATAGGTTTTCCTGTTGGTCCGTATATGATTCTTTTTGTTTTTTTATTTGGTATAGTTTTAATTATTCTTAGTTGTAGTTGTTTTACTTTATATATACTTTATATCTAAATATGATATACTTTATATATACTTTATATCTAAATATGATTTAAACGTCAATCTGTAGCTTCTCAAGCTCTAGTTTACAATTGAGTCTACAAAACTATAATGGAAGCAATAACGTGTGTGTCTTGGAATACAATATTTGAGATGAAAGAATTTACCGCATAGGGTTTTTAGTTTCTTTCATGTGTCTTCAATATAATGTGTCCAGTTGAAATTTTTGTCCTAATTTCCACATAATAACATTTTAACCGGTAACCAATCTCCGCATTGCGCATTGATACGAATGTCTGATTGTGGTACCTACGCTACCAAACCTGCTGGACATGGTTGATATCGGTCTCTATAACGAAGACGTCACAATATAAATTATATTAAGATAATATTGACGACATATTTTAAAAGAGGAGAGTAAATATAATAAATAATTCAGTGAAATATTCTTGTGTATTTGACTACGCCGTGCATTTCTTTTCTTCCAGGAAAATCAAATTCCTTACCTGTAACTTTATTTGTTGTAATAATAGTGTTATTCGGCATAATCTAATTTTTTGTTGGCATCGTGCATGAGATGATGGCATTTTCAAGCAATCCCCATTTCAAAATAACCTAAACTGGAATGGCTCATTAATTCATCTGCTTCACATGAGAAAACGAGGATTTACGTGATGCGATCGAAGAGGTGTTAGCATTGTCGGATGTTGGCTTTCGAGGAAGTTATCCCCTGACCTAAAAATGTCACGCGGACAGAGCATGGGAGTCAGATGATTCCTAAAAGGTAAAGAGGGACTTCTTTATTACTATAGCCAGGATGTTAAAGCTGCCATCAGACCATGATGAATTATATCTATCATTCACACGAAACATCTCGCATCTTAAAGAAAACATGATTGTCCTTTTTTTATAATCTGCACCAATTAATGCATTTTTTCTGATGTCAATAGCTTAAAAAATTAATCAATCATAGTTTATTTTAACCGAGGTGTACAGATTCTTTTAAAATATACACATGTATCGTTTAATATGTAGAAATATTAAATGTACATTATTTGATATTCGAGTCACCTTAAGGAGAGATACATACAAATGTTTATTTACTTTCGTCAATTTTATTTTTTCTGACAGCAATTATATTTTTGACATTTAATTTAAAGGTAAAATATATGTTTAGTTGAAAATGTGTGAATCTCGAAAAAACAGACACTAATACAGACGGCGGCCACTTACGGCCGCGCACCGGCCAGTATAGCCACCCTAAAGGCCTAGCAGCAGTTAATCAGCGATAGCCAATTACTTAATTACTAGTATAATTTATTGTACTAATATATATTTTCAATATTTGTAAAGTATCCCGTGAACTTTCACATTTATTATATAATTACTTATATTAATGGAGAATTGGAAAAGTGAACACAGAAACATAATAAGTATTGGATTGCAAAAACACAACCCAGGTTTTTCTCATTTTTCTCCGGCAAGAGTTCATCGGTGAACGTGGATGTCGAAATTTGCCAGTTTTTTTCAAGTAGAGGAGGCCGACATCACATTGTATAATATAATGTAAACTAACTAACCATCACGCCGTGCAATATAATATAGTGATGTAAGAAAATTAAATTCATTTTCATGAAAGAAAATTTAGTAGTAAGGTTCTGAACCAACATAAATAAATCCTATGAATAAGTAAATTTCAGATAAGATTTTCGAAAGAAAAGTGTTTTGTTCTAAACTCTGCTAGAAACAGATTATGCGTATTCGGAACAAGAACGAGGCCCTGAAAAAGATGGAAAATGTTTTGCAAACTAACTACATCATGAAAATAAACTAAGACAAAACAATGTGCATGGTTGTTGGAAGAGAAGAGGTGTATATAAATGTTGTTTTGAGTGGCGTCACTATCAAAGAAGTAAAATAATTCACATATTTGGGCAGCAGAATTTTCCAAGATCGCCACTCAAAGGCAGATTTTATAAGCAGAATCCAACAAGTAAGAGTCGCCTTCAACAAAAAATCCAAGATATTTGAATCTCTGAACATTGATAAAAAGATGAGGAAGAATTGCCTGGAGTGTGCTGTTGTATGGCAGCGAGACATGGACCATCGGCCAGAGCATGTCCAGAAGGCCAGCGGCCTTCGAGATGTGGTGCTACAGGCACATGACGAGGATACATTAGTCAGAACATATTCGAAACGACAAGGTGTTGAGCAAGGTGGGTAAAAAAAGGCAGCTCCTGAATAGAATCGCTCAACGACGAGAGAATAAGATAGGCCATAACCCAAAATAGATTGTTGCCATAGAAGGCAACGCTGCCCGAGATCAAACTACATAGACCAGGTTATCGGAGATGTGCGCTGTAGCACTTACACAACAATAAATGAAGAGGCTGGCAGGTGGCAGAGAGAAGTGAAGATATCGAGTGCTTAGTGCAGACCAATCCTAGGAATGTGAGCAAAAAAAATCATAAGCGCATACCTTCATTATCTTTGATTCTTATCGTTTTTACGTTTCAATTAATTTCCATTAACAGCCATTGCTTTTTCGATTTCAATCATCAAAGAATCCTTTGAAAATAATTTAATTTAAACGAACGCTAATAATAATTTATTTAATTAAATTTGATAAATTTTTCAGGCTCAGATTCACATTATACTGAGGCATGAAAAAAGCTTATTTTATTCCTATGTTGGATTAATTATACACGTAACTCGTATTTCAAGAATTCCTTTGTGGTATAAAGAGTGTAATTTTTCAAAATAAATTCGACTGGTTTGGTCATCAAGATTATAATAACACTTAGAAAGGGATTGCTGTGTTCAGAGGATTATTACATCTAAAAATCTTAAAAGCCGAGTGATAAATTTTGACTTACTTGCAAGCCATTTCTCCGCATTTCTCTGTCCTGATGCACAACTCTTGCTTCATCCACATTCACACATCTTCGCATACAAGCTCCACGATTGTTGAGGCTCGTAACATGTTTCCAGGTTAATGAATCAACCTCCAGTTTATGGTAAATCTGGTGATGGCACGTCTTTATTCCGCGGTCGCCCTCTCTTTCTGGTATCGTCATAAATTTTTCATAACATTCTTTCTTCATTCATTCTTACTATAATATAATAATATTGTTTCCTAACATCTTCATTCTTTATTCTACCATAAATGTATTCGCCACACATACATACATCTAATCACTTTCGTATAACAGTGTCAGTACCAGAAAATAGATATATTTCTATTAGAAATTATTCATTCATTCAAAAGCAAATCATAATCCCTGCGGTCACCCTTCTCTCAATAGCTTTCTCAGCCTGCCCTCTTCCATCGAACATACATATTTCCCAAATTTTCAACCTGTACTTTCTTCCACTAATCTGCATTTCTTTATCTATCTTTTCTTTTAGAATTTGTATTTAATCTTCTAATCTCTATATGTTTCTACTATTTCTTTCTTTTTGTTCTTTTAGACTACTTCTGCCATGTACGTTCCGTTTATATTTCTTGGTATTATTTGTAAAACATGCATCTTTGTCTTGAAATACTAATTAAGGATTTGTTTTGTGGGTGAATAACAGTGGTTGGATTTTTGGCATGGCCTCTACTTTCTGGGGCGCCTTTTACACGTTTCAGCACGGAGATGGTCTTTAGAGAAAAAAAATTCAACCTGGCGACGTATAGATGACGATACGTGAGCAGTTGCCCATAAAACGGTCCTGGGAATCCAACCACTGTCGCTGACGTTAAAGGTTGTAGCTAATTCTCACAAGGTTTGAGATGAATCCGCTTACACTATAGTTTTCAATTCATCGATATTAACTGTAGTCTCCGGGGCTTGCTATTGAGTTCATAACGGAAGCGAATAAACCAAAAACTCACAGTGCGTTTATTTAAAAAACCTGGTCCATATACATCGTTGATATTGCATGCCATCAATGCAGCATTAGTACCACTTCAGAACTCATATAAAGAAAACACGTGAATTTTCATTTTTTCTCAGTCTATTTTTCTTAGATTTAGAGCATCGAAATGATTTATGATTCCGAAGTAGTAATACAGCATTGTAATTGGTCAATTTTATAAATAGTGTTTTGCAAGCGTGTAGAAAACAAAAATGATTTTTAATGAAAATATGATTTCAGAACTTCAATTTTGTAAATAAAAGACGGAATGAACGTTTCCTGTTCTATTTTTTTTATGTTTATAGCGTTAAATTTGTGGTTGGATATAATTATTAATTTGAGAAAACTAACAAACTTTGTATGAACCACACTGATTGTTTATGTCTTCCGTTTTCGATACTGTACTGTGTCTTCGTCAGAACGGACGCACAATAACTTTCATAAATTAAACTTGTAAGAATCAAGTGTTAGATAAAGTATAATAACTTCCATAAATTAAACTTGTAAGAGTCAAGTGTTAGATAAAGGATGGCCCCATTTGTGGTGTTGGAACGGTGTGGAGTTTGACAGTCAGTCATTGAAATGGAGACTATATTAAATAATGAATCATTCTGAATTTTTACTGATTTTTAATTATATTTGATTTGGTATTGAGGGATGTGCTTAAAGTATTTGGAATAATTATTTCTTAATTATCTAACTTGAGGGGGTATTCTAGTCTGAAGGCCCAATTTTGGGCGTTTTTGACGCTCGATAAAAAAAGCAGTGAATATTTTTAGTATCCGTATTTTTATAATTTTTTCATTAATATCTCAAGAATACATAAAATTTAAAAAAAAAAAAAAAAAATTGAGTGAGTCATGCGCCGTTGAAGTAGAGGGGAAAAAAAATGTGTCCTCGCCGTCACGATTCCTAGCCCTGTGGTCATCTGTAACAAAAAGAATATATTCTTGATTAGTACAAATGTCATAATGGTATGTAACATGAAAACTTAAATATTTTTTTTTTCGAAAAATGGCGGCTACTCAAAAAAGAGGGTCGATTTTTTCACTAATTTTTTAACTTTTACAAATTTAAAAAAAAAAAAAAAAATTAGAAATGTTGAATTTTTGTGGTTCATACTGAAGAGGGATATATTAAAAATATTCATACCAAATTTTAAGTCAATCGGTCGATTAGAATTTGAGATTTTATGACGGCCGTTTTGAAAAAACTAGTTTCTAGAAATACGCATTTAAACTTTTACGTTAAGTTTCAGGCGGTGTAATTGATAGAACAGTACATATAAGTAACAGTAAACAGAACATATAACATTTTCTTAATCAGTCATTCCATTTTCATACATCGGGCCTTCTTCTACTTCAAACTGATTATTTTCAGCGTTTCTCCCCGCAAGGCAAGCAGTTCTTTCTTCTTTTGAAGCATTTTTTCATCAGTTGTATTTTTCAACTTTGCTGCCGATGCACTGGTAAACGAAGTTTCCTCTTCAAGAGTATATTGATTGTCGCTGAATTTCCGTTTTTTTGATCTGTCTGGATGATAAAAACCTCTTTTCTTACTTTTTCTATCCATTTTACAAACAAAAATAAAATATTCACGCACAATTTTAAAAGAGTTCACAGAAAATTTCTCACTTATTTTCACGTCTTCACAGCTTCGGAGTTGAAATGAAACTAACTGAAACTAAACGCAAATATTATACGTTACAATGACCTTAAATAATTGTCGATTTAGTATACTGGAAGTATAATGAAAAAAAGTAGAGGGGTGTTTATGTTCAGGTAGTCGGAGCCCCTAGTCGCCTATTGTTGATTCGTTCCGCCGAGTTGCCACGACACTAACAGGGCTATAACTTTTAAAATAATTCGAATTTTGAAAAATCCTTTTAGGAAGGTATTTTTGAATATCTAAACTATTGAAATATGAAGAAAAAAAAATCGATTTTTTCAGTTTTCTTGACTAGAATATCCCCTTAAGGCTTCTATTATTTGTATGTAAAATTTCGATGGCGTTTTCTTTTTTAAATGTGTGGCCTGTCTCTAATACACGATATGTGAATTCCGATAAATTACTATTATTACGACATATAAGCCGTTCTTTTATTCAAACATTAAAACAGAACCTTTTACCTTTATAAAGCATAAACTGCTTTATGCTGTAGCTTATATATGTAGGTAAAACATCCCTCCACTCCGGTCAGCTGACAGCACGACACTATTCAACACCATTCATAATACTGAATTCTTCTGCTCTTTGAAGTGAAGTCGGCTAGGCTATGCGCAGATATCACAATACATCAAATCATAATTATCTTCAACATATAACATACAACATCCCTGTATGAATGAAGTAGTGCTTGCGTGAGAATTAATGGGACATTCACATTACAAAAGGTGTCAAACAAGGATGCGTAATGTCACCATGGCTTTTCAACCTGTATATGGATAATTATATGAAGGAACTGATGGAACTAGAAGTTGGAGCGAAAATGGACGGACTCACAATATCCTGCCTGCTACACGCAGACGATGCAGTATTAGTGGCTAACAGTGAAGCTGATCTGCAGTGCCTGGTATCCAGGATGTCCGATGTATGCATGCAGAGTGAACTTCTGATGAATGGCAGCAAATCGAAAGTGATGGTCTTCGAGAGAGACGAAAGAGTGACTAAGTGTGATGTAATTATAAACAAAGAATGCTCAGAGCAAGTGAACGAGTTTTTGTATTTGGGAAGTATGTTTAGTAGAAACGACAAGGCTGAGAATGATATCAAAAGGAGAGTGACTGCGGGAAACAAAGTTAATGGTGCACTGAATGCAATTACGGCCAATAAGAATTTGTCAAAGGAAGCAAGACTAGCGGAACATAATGGCGTTCTAGTGCCAACCCAGATGTATGGAAGTGAAGCCTGGAATTGGCAAAATAGGAATGAAAGTAGACTGAATGCGGTGGAAATGCGGTTACTAAGACGATTGTGTGGAAAGTCTTTGGTCGATAGAGGGAGGAATGAGGATGAACAATTACAGGTGAATGCAATGCTGGCTGTAGTGTGGTAGATAGAATAAAGAAAGGAACGCTGAGTTGGTTTGGTCATGTGGAACGTGTGAACGAGGAAAGGATGGTTAAGAAAATATATGAGGCGAGTGTTGAAGGCAACAGCAAAAGAGGGCGTCCGCGAAAAACCTGACACGATCAGGCTTTTAACAGGGCTATCTTCAAATACTTATAGTATTTGAAGATAGCCCTGTTAAAAGCCGCAAAAACCGTAGAACTTGTATGAGAAGATGTATGAATGTGGCCTAAGCAAAAGTGGTGTGCCAGGATAGAAGAGTGTGGCGTTCAATCCTCTCTGTCTACCCTTGCGGGGAAAACGGCGTGATGGTTAGTTAGTTAGTTAGTTTAGACTTAAGCAATTTTAATCTCCCAAAAGCTGGTCCAACCCTTCTTCCCATTCATCTACTAGACGTCTCGTTATCAGGGAGCTAGTTTTGTCACTGCAACATTTTATTCCGGGTATCTATTTTAATTGTTCTACTGGATTGAGTGGTTGGTTGGAAAAAATTGCCAAATCTAGCAAAAAGCTCGTCATAATAATACGCATGCAAAAAGTGAATAATTAGATAAAATAATTTTGAGAATACCCAACGATTTATGTGTCATTATACCGCACTATTAAAATAATTCAACTTGACTTTTGTCCAGCCCAAAATTTATTTTACAAAAAAATGCGCGATTAAACCGTGCGGTTATTTTGCCTGACTCTACAATTGTTGAACAATGATATTCAATGAATTTACGATAAATCAATTTTTTAGTAGCACCGCAATGGAGTCCGGCATTGCACCCTGCACGGCTGCCGCGTAGTATTCGCCCGCAGCTACGGCCGACAGTTGTTGTCGGAATATGACGCAATTTATAGGCAGAGACCGCTTTGTTCGACAAATTTCATTTCAGCGGCCGACAATTTGAGGATTAATAATCCAATATACACAGATGTTTCCAGCATCATTCGCATGGCATCATGGAGCCGCGTATCTGAATTAGTTCCGTGTAAATTTTCTCTCGTCGTTTGACAGAACGCGCGGGGCCTCCCTAATATCAGACGGGAATATTGATCACACGATGATCCGCTGGTAAATGATGTTAGCTTGTGTTATGGGTATTGTATAACAGCATCGCCAAATTTATCGTCCACGATTCTTGTTTTTAATCTCCTGTTTCCCTCTTGTTTTCAACTCCTGTTTTATGGTATCTGGCTGCGCAGTAGTAGTCCAAGTGGCTAAAAAAGTGCACATATTATGTTAGTGAAGATTTTGGAAATGAAGATTTGTCTCTTGTATTTTCAGTGAATTATTTAAATAGAAGTAATTTATTTGATGCCCTTTTTTCGCATCACTCTCGCCTCATCTATTACATGTAAGCGCGTGTATATGGAGATTTCTAAAAATACTTAAAGACCATCCTCCAGAATCTTGTACACCTGATCGTATGAGGTTTTCCGCAAACACCATTTATTTCAGGTGTCATCAACACACTTCTACTTACCAGGTACGTGCAGTGAGTGCATTGAAGCATGACTCTTATGTAAACATATTTTGGGAAAATCATCGAAATAAAATATTATGTTAAAGAATATTATGGTAAATTAAAAATTAAAATCTGAATATTATGATAGGAATATAATGAGGCATGCA
>JADDOH010006470.1:0-32881 GCA_016648135.1 Agrypnia vestita
AACTATTTGTGACGACAGCAGGTGAAGTAAAGCCAGCTTCACGGACAATGCTAGGTGGTTGGATCAAGTCAATCCTAAGAGAGGCTGGAGTGGAAGCAACGCCAGGAAGTGTTCGTTCTGCTGTGGCTTCGTTGAATTGGCTGGAAAACTACCCGATAGAGGAGATCTTGTCAAGGGGAAACTGGCAGAGTGAAATCACCTTCCGAAAATTCTACCAAAGAGAGATAGTAGATAACCCCAATCAACAATGCCCCCAGAGCTCATTAGCGCCTCTCTTTACGCCAATATAGGCAGTCACATATAACGTCGAACCACTAGGTCACCAGGTGATAACAAACAGATCTCTCATAATGGATTCCAGGCGTCGAGACGGAACACAAAATAAAAGAATTTTACCTTCCATTAAAATTCCTATTTTGTATCCCTCGACGCCTGGAATCCAGGTAATCCCTACCTGGTGCATTATGAGTCATATGAAAGAAAAACCGTTGCGCCGACGAAACCGGAAACAGGGATACCAGCGGGAATAAATTGTCGCAAACAGGGAATCAGAGGGGGTAGGAACGCGTGTCTAGTGGCGAAACAGCAGGCTGTTCTCTCATAATGGATTCCAGGCGTTGAGGGAAACAAAATAGGAATTTTAATGGAAGGTAAAATTCTTTTATTATGTGTTTTTCCAATTTGAAAATAAAAAATAATAATATCATTGTCATGTTAACCTGACCTCTCTGGTGCTATAAACTGAATTGACTATTTGAATATATCTGTAAATATACTAAATACAGAGTTCGTATATTTGTTATTCTTCCTTCTTTGTATATTTATATATTTAATAAAATAATTACAATAAACAGAATGTCTCATAGCTAGTAGCAAAAACTTGACTTTTGCAATCTTGACTCGAAAATACTCTTTGCACTTTGGGTAAAATGCCGACGAAAGAGTGCCACCAGTATAAATTGGCGTGCAAGGGTGAGCGTCCCTATCGCGTAACAGAAGTTGTCAGGGTGTAAATTTATTACACAATACATAATATACAGACTGTCCAGTACACTGACAAATATATTTTATGATATTATAATAGAAATTTGATCGGGCAACACTAAAGAAACAAACCAGTAATGGCGGCTCTATCTAGAGTCCTGTCAAACGGTAATATTGGTCCATTATTTGCTTTTTCAGCTTCGCAAAACTTTAAAACTACATTGGCAATTGTTCTTTCACCACCTGCGAGGTGTTGCAAGACTGTTTTGGACATAATTCAAGCCATGTATTCACTAGGGGACAAATCGCGAAACATTCCGCGCAGCATGTCGCATCAACATCTTCGCTCATGTTTCGGGGACAATGACGCGGTCATTTGACATGTACACACTGGGACTCGCATATCACTTGTCGCGGAAATGTCGCCCGATGAGGTTATGATGACAGCTGTGTATCTATTTACACTTTCGCCCGATGAGGTTATGATGACAGCTGCGTATCTATTTATTTTAACGAGTTTATCGAAACATAAGAGGAGAAAAAGGTGGTGGGTGCGAAATTATTTACTGCAAAGAGAAAGAAGGGTGGATATTCTATGCGATCTTCGAATGTCTGACGGCTCTTTTGTCAATTTCACTCGAATGACAACAACTGATTTTGACAATTTATTACAAATAATCGGGCCTTCCATAGCCAAGCAAAACAATATTAAGGAACGCTGTTGGCCCTCACATCATTTTATTTTTATATTCACGGTTTGAAGTGTCCCACAAAATTATACGACTTTGGTAGAGTGCGATGAGTTGGAGAATAATTTCGTTTCCCCACGTTAATGTCATTGACGGATACGGCGCATGCGCATTCACTTGTACATATACCACGTGGTACTGACGCGCGGCGTAATGCCGCAGTGAGCTTGCTGGGGTACCGTGCGCATGGCAACGTTGCCACGGCACTTAAAAATGCCGTGCTATATTGTGCGCGACGTCGTGGAACAGTGCACGACGTTGCAACGTCACTTAGACTCTATGCCGCGCGTGCTGTTGAGGAACAATTTGTCCCCTAGTGAATACATGGCTTCAGTGTATATTAGAAATCAAGAAGTCACAGCTCACGCGCAAATACGAGATTGAACTAAATGACAGGGCGAGGAGTGACTGCCGGGTGCGGGCGGGGCGGGTTTTAGTTCCAAAGTTGCGCGCACGCCAATTTACGCTGGTCAAGTTCTACGGAGATAAGCGACATCAAAATCTGCATTTTTTTCTTCAATATTTTTGACTTACTATCAATAAAACTTTGAACTGTCGCTGCGGTAACTCATACGGACTATTAAAAATTTATTCGCTTTGATACAATAGATTTTTTAAAACTTTGCAGAAATTTGAAAAATATATTTTTTGTAAGGTTTTTGTTATTTTATTTGACTTGTTTAAAAGCAAATGAATTTCTAATATTCCATTTAAGTCACTGTAGTGATACTCCGTCATTTTACGGAAAATAAGTCAGAAATATTGGAAAAAAAATGCAAACTTTGATGTCGCTTATCTCCGTAACTGTCGACATTTCACCCAAAGTGTAAAGAATATTTTCTATTAATAATTGAATGAAGAAGACTCCCCCAAAGTTTTCGCTACTAGCTATGAGAGCCTGTAAATTATTTACCAGACATAACAAAATAAAATGTTCCTCTGAGAAATTGATATTAATTTGTCAATACTTGTATGTATTGCAGAGGGGATGGCGTAGTGTGCACTTGACTGGGTCGAACATTTCTTTTGCGTCTTTATGCTGTCGTTTGTGATGACAATTTTTTTTTATCATTTTTAGCACTTTCACACAATAATTCACTTATATACATACTGTTATTTTAATGATTAACCTTACCTTCCCGGAGGGGGGCATTCACGTTTCCCAGAGATCGATTTAAACCAGGGTTCGAAAAAATACAATTTTTATATTAAAAATCAAAAAATTGGATTTTTTGATATATATGTATTGGATATACAGTCGAACTTGGTTATAACGAACTCGGGTATAAGGAGATCTCGGCTGTAATGAGCAAAACTGTAAATTGATTTTGATTTGCGCGTATTCCCATACAATCGTTCTCGGTTATAAGGAGCGCCATTCCCGGATATACAGAGCAAATTTTAGAAACTAGAATACATATTTACTTGGGTTACTGGAAAAAAACAAATACTACTTATAACAATGAACTTTGCTTTTAAAGCGGCTCGCACTTAATTAGGGTTCATTTTATGATGTCCACAAACTTGTGTGTCCGAAAATGCCATGTGCGCAGGCAAACAATAGTTTGTCAGCATTTCTTATCAAAGGAATGCCGAACTGAAGGTTGAGAACTGTCATATATTATTTGGGTTTCCAAATTATTAGAGGTGGCAGTTTATTTTATTCAGTTTATTGTATTAGCATTTAAAAGCCTAATTAGTTGAACGCGAACTGTTCTATCGGAAACATGTCCACTAACAAACTAAAGTGTCTCTCGGTTCGCGAAAAAATCGAAATTATTCGTGAAATAGAACGCGGCGCCAAAAATTCCGAAGTCTGTAAAAAGTTTTCACTATCGTCTTCCGTAGTTCCATCGCTCTGTTTATTTGGCTGCCCTTGAAAATAACATCACACAATCAAAAAATTTAGAAAGTGAAATTTACCTATCCCGGCTATAAGGAGCAAATTCAGTCGGTCCCGTCGCGCTCGTTATAACCGAGTTCGTCTGTATATCAAAAATTGGATATATTAGGTCCTTACATATGAAATTGGCGTTTTGCCGTACTGGCAAATTTGATCTCAAATATCTTCTCTTTGGTTAGGAATTCCAAATCCAAATTTATACAGCTATTTACTCATGTATTTGTGTTTTGAAAATTATAATTCATTTGTTTTTCCCTCAATTGTTTTTTTCTTTGCGTCACTCAGTTTACAAAATGAAAAACTTGAAATATCGCATTATTTACGAGTACGAGTTCCACCGTGGCACCAGTGCTGCAGAAACGGCTCGAAGGATTAATGATGTGTATGGCGACGGTGCCGCAAAAGAAAACACAGTGCGTTTTTGGTTCCAACGTTTTCGTTCTGGAAATTTCGACCTGCAGAACAAGCCCCGTGGACGGCCGGAGACCAAAGTTGATAATGAAGAATTGAAGGCTATTGTGGAAGCGGATCCATCGCAAACCACATCCGAGTTAGCTGCAGGCTGCGGTGTTAGTGATAAAACTGTTTTAATCCACTTGAAGCAAATTGGTAAGGTGAAAAAGCTTGAAAGGTGGGTACCTCACGAATTGAGTGAAGCAAATCAACAAACGCGCGTTGACTGCTGCGTTGCATTACTCAACCGGCACAATAATGAAGGGATTTTAAATCGAATCATTACCTGTGATGAAAAGTGGATCCTGTACGATAATCGGAAGCGCTCATCGCAATGGCTGAACCCTGCCGAACCAGCCAAACCATGCCCCAAGCGAAAATTGACTCCAAAAAAGTTACTTGTGAGCGTTTGGTGGACTAGTGCTGGTGTCGTTCACTACAGCTTTCTTAAATCTGGCCAGACGATTACGGCAGATGTCTATTGTCAGCAACTGCAAACCATGATGGAAAAGCTAGCTGCTAAACAACCGAGGCTGGTTAATCGCTCTAGGCCACTGCTGCTTCATGATAACGCTAGACCACACACTGCACAACAGACGGCTACCAAATTAGAGGAGCTTCAATTGGAATGTCTAAGACATCCACCGTACTCTCCGGACCTTGCCCCAACAGATTACCATTTTTTTCGAAATTTGGATAACTTCTTGCAAAGGAAAAAATTCAACTCCGATGGGGCAGTCCAAACCACCTTCAAAGATTTTATTGATTCCCGTCCGAATGGTTTTTTTAGTAAAGGGATCGATGAACTACCTATGAGATGGCAAAAGTGCATAGATAGCAATGGTACATACTTTGATTAAATAAATATATTATAATAAAAAAAATCGGCTTTATGTTCCTCCCATACTAAACGCCAATTTCATATGTAAGGACCTAATATATCAAAAGTAAAAATCAAGCCATAAATATCGTGATATATATCCTCAAACCCTGATTTAAACTCAATAATTATGGAAACGATTGCGTTCTTATTTTTTGTAATCTTCACGATATTTTCTAAGCGTATAATATTTAAAAATATGTTTTCAGTCGAGGATCTTTGCGCTGTACATATACTTGCACGTGTTCATACCACGTCCATATCCCTGTGTCTTATCTTTTAGTTATTGCGCTTATTATTTGTTTCACTATAACTAATGCAGGGGGTAGCCCCATACCACACATGCAAACAAGGGACAGCTATACCGAGCTGCATCCGTTGCTTGTTTGGTAACGCGTGAGCATTAATTTGGGCATTCGGACAAGAGACATCCGGCGAGGCGGTCGGGTTGCGTTGCCCGTCACAAACTTTATTATCATTTATATGAATATGATCTGGAATATTTCGATACCCCACTTCGGACCATACGGAAGTTTTGGACGCTTAGTGAGTAAAAGGTTAATATAAGTAAAAAGTGTAAAATATTCATACTTATCCGACTTAAAATTGGAAAAAAGTCTACATGTACACTGAATTAATGGCACCGGAACGCATGTTTTAATTTTAATTTTAGTACTCTGTGGTAAAAGTTGATTATTATAAATATTTTTTTCTTTTTTTGAACAGTTTCACTGCTGCGGTCTATCGTCAGACGGATATATGGATTGGTCAAAGAATGAATATTTCAATTGCTCATCACCATCGGTGGAACGGTGCGGAGTTCCATACTCATGCTGTGTCAATGCCACCGATATTTCTTCGGGTCTTGTCAACATAATGTGCGGTTATGGAGCTCAAAATCTAACAGTATGTTTTACTTGACTGATGTATTTTATTATTTTCTGCCTAAAAAAACTCTCTCTTTTTCAGACTGATGGAGAAAATATTTCTAAACTACAGCTCTAAAACTATTAGGCCGATTTTGTTAAAATTTTGCACATATCTTACTCATTATCTGCTATACGGTACTTGTTTATTATGAACTAGCTGTAACCTGTCAAAAATGACGGTACTTTTGTATGTCGGTTCCTAAGGCATAAGTAATTATTTATTTAATATAAAAAAATTACTTATAATTTTACATTAAAAAAATGAAAAAAAAATCTTAAAAATTTTATGTAAAAAAAATTAATTAAAAATGTTTACCCACGTAAAAAAAGAAAAAATTATGCAGAAAAAATGAAAAAATGTAAGAAAAATGGGGGAAAAAAAAGTTTTTTTTCTTTTATAAAAAACTTACAGACGTTACACGAAGTTACGGGGACAGACAGACAGACAACAAAATTATTATAACTGGGATCTTTAAATTATATTAAAAAATATTTATTTTTTTATTTAAAAAAAAAGAGTAGCTTGTTGGTACTGTGGTTAGGACTCTCGCCTCGTGATCTAAAGGTCGCGTGTTTGAACCTCACTCCAGACCAGCATTCCTATTTTCATAGCACAAGTGTTTAGGTCAGTTTGAAAATAGTAAGAATATTGATGTGACACATATTCCGTGTTCGATTAAAAAAAATCTAATCTCATTTGCCCTAAAAAACATAATTTTATTTTTTACATGCTAAATCATTTAACAAGAAAATAATTAACTTTTTCATTTTACTCAAACCTTGGTGATTATCTCCAGCTGCTGCTCGTGTCATGGAGAAGGATCTTTGCAGAACAATAACTCTTTTTTTTTTTAAATTTTCAAAATATTTTGTTGAAGAAAAATACTGACCAATGAATGCATGGCGTAAATAATGATAATAAAATTAATTTTGTTTAAGTATGCAATAGTTAGATCAAAAAAAAAATTGAATTTGAATTTATTTTAACCTGTTAAATGGGAAAAGTTCATGACGTTATTTTGACATTTTGCTGTCAAAACTTACAAAATTCTTTGAGGCAGGAATAAATACACATATTACCATCTATAACCAAGAATAACTGGAGCTTAATAATGATGAATATTTAATTGATTACACTGATTCCAATACTTTTTTTAAATGAATTTTCAGTTTCAACAGTAAAACAGTCTATGTAAAACAGTTTATGAATCAATTAAGTTTATTACATGGAACAAGTTGAATTGCATTTGAAAGCATTTGTCATCTTAATGAGTACCTATGTGTTCAAAAATTATCCTCAGGTCGCAGAAGCCAGCAAGAAAGTTTGGACATCCGGCTGTATCGAAATAGTCCGCTCCTGGGCAGAGCGCAACCTCTACACCATCGCCGGGGTGGCGCTCGGGGTCGCCCTGTCGCAGCTGCTGGTCATCTACCTCGCCAAGACCCTCGAGGGGCAGATAGAGCTGCAAAGGTCCCGCTGGAACTCGTGAGACTCGTCCAGGAAACGAATCGTCGTCAAGTGGGGGAATACCAACAGTGCGTCCCAGATGAAACTGCTCTAAGACATTCAAAGTTCAATCAAATTACAATGCTTTCGGTAAAAAGTTTAGTAAAACTTAGAGTTTGTACAAAATTGAATTTAAAAATAAATAAGATACGTGTCCTTTTTTAAAAAAAGTTGAAAAACAGGTAATATTATTTCTTTCTGTGGAAAATTAACAAATAAGCATTCTAATGTTGCGGTATATTCAGGTTATTGTAGAAAAAAGAAGTAATATTAATAAAAGGAATTATGTGTACTTCTTTCTTCAGTCATCTATAGTTAGAGCTTGACGACGATGTTGTGATCTTTAGTTTGTTGTGAAATCAAAACTCTTTCGGATTAGGCTCTAAAGAGCGTTCTAAATTTTACGATGGAAGATTATTGGATTCTTAGTGTCAAAATTTGTGTTATTTAAATGGTGAAATTGAACTAAAAGTTCGTGTTTTGGATTGTGACTGTTAGATCTTAAAAATTATCTGCCAACATATTTCTTTGTGTATTAGATATAAGTATAGAATTTTATAGGCTTTGGTATACATTCTGTAGAAAGACATGTTGATTATTTTTTGTGAATACTATATCTTTTTATTATGCCTTAAAATCTTAATATCATTTTTGTAAATGATTTTGAAATGCTAAGATTTCATTTGTACCGGACAAGTTGACTTAATTAATAACCAGCGCCCATCGCCCAAGCCTTAAAAAGTAATATTGTATGTAAAATTTGATCCAGGCGTGGGGATTGGCTTATATTTTTCTCGAGGTCTTTCAATGCAGTCGAGCAAAATTTGGAACAGATGGCATGCAATACAATAAGCATCGGGAGAAGGGGTGGTATGGCCAGGGATTAGGAGAAAGGTGCCAATTTTTTGCGCAGGGTCCTAAAGAGTTAGTATGCAAAATTTAATTAAGATCGGTCTACGCAATATAATTGAGATGTGCAACTTGATTTTATTAAATTAAATAAATCAATCACACAACGGAGTATTCTTTTTACCAGGAGAATATAGATTTGAGGGGAGCAGTAACTAGTTATTTATTAGTAAGAGTAAATAACTAATTGAAATTGAAGTTGAAACTGTAGCTTTGGTAAAAATAATACTCTTGCATGCAGTAAAAAGTTAGGAAGAAATAACGCAAGCAAAATAGGCATTTGTTCACTTTTATATTTACATATATTTATGAATTTGTTTTGACACTATCAAAGTAATTTTTAATAAGCTTTGTCGTGTTTGATCTACAACATCAATTTGTAGCACAGTTTTCAAGGCATAATAAAATTATTGCTTTCTGTAATAACTTCTCCGATGTTGTCCTTCAGCTGTTGAAGCGTCGCCGGATTATTTGCATAGACTTTTAATCCTTAACATAACCTCAAAGAAAAAAGTCTAATGGTGTCAAATCACAAGATATTGGCAGCAAATCAGTTCAGATCTATTGAAAATATTTAACCCAGGAAATCTACTGACCACCTTAATTTTCCGAAAATATTTTTATTTCCATTTTCATCCTTTTTGTATTATGTATATCTAAAATGTATAAGGACCATTTTTTCGACATTGTATTTTTGGATTTTAATAGTTTTTTAGCGCCTAAAATAGATAGAGTTATGCAGTCAACTTCATAAGAAAAAACTTCTTAGATATGTTCCTTCCATTTCATTTAAATCTTATATATTATGTATAAAGTAATGTTTTTTTAATGAATTATCAAACCAAAGTGTATTAATGATAATATTCAAATTAAAATCAGACCGTAAAAAATTAAATTGTGTGTTTAAAACACGTAAAGATTCATAATCAATACATCACATTCAGAATGTTCTTAGGTTTTCACGGCCACTCAGAATCTTCAAGTTTGTGTTTACTGGGGTATTATGCCGTGTTGTTACGACCTTTCGGGCCGACGTTTCGGATCCCATTGCAGGGTCCATCATCAGGGCTGATGTGTTGTCTTGAATGTTGATGTTGTGGTTAAGTATCGGCTTGCAATACCGTGCCGAAGTCATGATTCACGTCACACTCATGTTGTAATTGCTCTTATAATCATTTTTTCAATTCATTTAGAAGTGTATGCCACGGTCATCTATTTTCCTACTTAATGTAATATAACATATATGTTTGCATTTATTACTAGTAAATAAGTATTTTATATAAACTTAGAAATAGTATCGATTAAGGAATTTAAAGTATAAAATTTTATTGCGCTTAGTGAATAATGAATACATTTTTTAAATGACGTTTACAGGATATCATCACTGTATTGCATAATTATCTGAATATAATCTTACTTATCTTGCCCTGGTCCTAATTGTCCACAAACCAGGTGTCCCCTGGTTTGTGGACCTCTTCCTATCATCTTCCTTTCCTTCCTGTCGTTTCCGTAGCTATCCGATTCTTGTCATCTCAGTAGCTTCTATTTACTACTGCTCCAGTCTCTCTTCATATCTTTTTGATCAACTTTTTTATGATGGTCTTTGGTACATTTGATACTTAGCATCGCAGTAAAAAATCACTTTCTTCTGGCATGTAAAAGACGTATCCGAACTACATTCTATCAGGTCCTGTATCATCCCGCAGTTCTGTCGCATTCCTAATGCTAATAAGTCTACCATTATTATATGATTCATATTAATGTTTGGACTATCCGGTTAACATGGTGCACGTATGCAGATGAGACATGATCTATTGACTCAGAGATTTGTTGGTGTATATGAGTTGCATCATTCTACTCAGCTGTGTATCAACTCGCGTAGTGCTCAGCTTTTTTTTTGTGCTGTCACGAATGTGCCCATGGGAGGCATACAAAAACAGTATAGCAATTTGTACTTCAATTTATTACTCAAAGTCACTGGACACAAATTTGATTGGAGCACTGTTCTTAAATTTATAGTCATTAAATATTTCTGGAATAATTCACACACTTATTATCCAATTTTGTGATTCCTTCTAGAATTCTCGCTGCACTTTTATTACTCCTGAATAACTTGTCTCCCATATACTGATGCATTTAAATCGTTCAGGTCCATACTAAAAACTTTAGGTACTTTAGTAGGTACTTTCTTGATTTATTATCGCTGGAATTCACACAACTGTTCGCCGCACAGCATTTGCCTTCTTTTTATAAAAAACATAGTGTGTTTTTCAATCCGGTTCTATCCTCAAGTTACAATACTTTTAAGACAACTCATCTGGGTATATGCAGCATCAGTTAGTGACATTTCTAGCTTTGTGAGTTTTCACATATTTAAAAAACTTTTTGAATCCCAAACACAAATCAATCTTTCCCAGTCATTCTGATTTCTTCCTCTGATAAATTTGATTACCATGTCTTTCTTTCAACGTTCTTCCTTATATGTTTTATATGTCACAATTGATGTAGAATAATTTATCACATTTTAACACGTAGAATAACATGTAGAATAATTTATCACAATTTAACACATTTCGCGACAAGCCATTTTTAAATTTTGATGATTGTGATTGTCTGAAATAATAACAAATGGAATTTATGAAATAAATTGCAATAGCTTAGTATACAAAACAATTAAGATAGATATGTGTGTATTTCCGTATCATGGGTCATACTGTACTACATTTAAGTATTTTCACAATTTTGAAAAGAATCTGATATGATTAAAAAAATTGTTTTTTTTTAATCATTTTCTTACTTGATCAAGTGAGCGATATTCGCTTTTATTTTATTGTGTACCCTTCATGGAATAATCCAAGAATATGGTCCCGTTGTTCATACAATGAAAATAAGTATTTCACTATATAATATAATGTCCTGTTAATTTGATCTAACTAAAATAATCGTAATCTAAATTAAACAAACCAAACCTAATAACCTAACCTAACCAAACCTAATAACCTAACCAAACCAAACCTAATAACCTAACCTAACCTCATATATTGCCTATGAAATGTCAAAATATGCAGTGCATTTTTCGAAACTTTAAAGTGTAATATCTTATTTAATACTTACTTTTTAAACGTAAATTATCTTTCATTTTGTTATTAGCACATTCAATAATATAGTGAAATAATCATTTTCGTTGTATATGCAATTATCTTGGATTTAGCCCCCTTCTTGACCTGTTGTATGTGATGTATAAAAATAAATAACATTGAAGCATTGTTCAAGTTCCAGCACGACTGGAATTCACTTCATAAATGTGTGAAAAGAAACATGTATTACGAAGGTAGTAATATTTTTATTTTTGCCTGCTTTAGGATTTGAACCCTTACCTTTTGGGTCTATTAGAGAGTTGTACCATACACATACTATGTATTCACATTAAATAATAACTTCAGGTATACAGGTAAAAATAATTCTTTACACAGTTTGCATTTTTTTCAGTATTTCTGGCTTATTTTGTGTAAAGCGTTGGAGTATCATTACAGCAACTGATGTGGAATATTAAAAATACGTTCGCTATACATGAAAAAAAAATGACAAAAACCTTACAAAAAATATTTTTTTAATTGTTGTGAGGTTTTATTTGACTTTTATAATAGCGAATGAATTTTAAATATTGCATATAAGTTGATGTAGTGATAGTCTAATGTTTTACCGAAAATAGGTTAGTCAGAAATATTTTTAAATAATGCAAATATTTGACTGTCGACATTTTGCCCAAAGTGCAAAGAATATATTTTATTCAAAACTGAATAAAGAATACTCTTTCAAAAAATTTCTACTAGCTAAGAGACCCTGTATAATAATATAAGTAGTTGAGTATCAAAATCTACCTAACCACCATTTTAGTTTTTTTTTTAATTTAGAATGTCGATACATTCTCTAAGCTCATTCCCACATTTTACATATTAGTTAACTATCATAACTAGTAAAAATCAGCCTGAGTTTCAAAACATGCCTACTTATATCCAAATTCATTAGAATAAAATATGACATTTAATAATATTCTACACTTTTAAATTACTGAGAACTTTATTTCGCTACACCCCTGATAATGAAATGAATATGCAGGGTGTAACAGAGCTAGTCCACAATACTTTACAAGTGGAATTCCTACCTTGATCATTGATCGAAAATGTTCAAGCATCAATAGTTAAGGAGATATGTGACGTCAAAGTTTGCATTTTTTTTCAATATTTCTAACTTAATTTTTATAAAACGTTGGAGTGTCATTACAGTAACTTATATCGATTACGAAAAACTTGTTAGTTTCAATAAAAGTTTAATTAAATAATAAAAACCCTGAAAAAATTCCAATTGGAATTGGAAGGTTTTTATCATTTTTTTTTGACTTGTATTAAAGGGAATGAATTTTTCATATTAGATGTAAGTTACTGCAATGATAGTCCAACGTTTTGCAAAAAATAAGTCAGAAATATTGAGAAAAAAATGCAAATTTGATGTCGCGTATCTCCTTAACTATGGTTGCTTGAACATTTTCAACTCATAATAAAGGCAAAAATCTACCTGTAAAGTATCGTGAACTAGCTCACTTACACCCTGTATGTATTTCCCTGAACTTCGAAATCAACCTAAATCCAAATGGTTAAATTTCAAAATACACATTTCATTTACGTTATGTTTTATTTTTAATTCCTTATTTCATTAATTTTTATTTCATCTTATATTAAGTTATAAAAGATGTAATATTAAGATGTAAAAGATTTCTCTTTGATTTGCCGAACAAATACTTTTTGGTGTTAGGGACATAGGTTTTGATATTCAGCTTCTCATATGATACCCACAAAATTGCAGTACAAGAACATTCATTCACAGAGAAATAGTCTGTTTTTTTAATAAACAATGAGTGTGCAATATATATACTACTTTATTATTAGCACACCTACATCTAAGCGCTGAAACTCTATTATTGATCGGTTTACTCAAATAATAGTTATCTCAATGAATTTACACTAAAAGTGTTTGTGATAATTCAATTTGACAATGTAATGTATATTTAGACTGTAAGTTAGCATTTTGCTGTAAATAGTTGCAACTGTACGATAATTTGCTGAGGGTAGACCTTATATTGAAAATTACAAGCAACACCGAAATTGAAATGCTTAATACCGATTTTTCAAAATACATAAGATGCACTAATTTAAATTGCCTTTCAGTGTAAAAAACATATTATTATTTTATTAATACTAGTAAATCACAGTGCTTTCAGAAAAACACTTGTGAACATCCCTCTTAACCTCTTTTTGAAATAATTTGAATTGTTCTCCAATAATGCTGGAAATTATTGACCGAGTCAGAATAAAACTCCTCAAATTTTTTTAAGAGAATAATCACAGAATCGGTGTTATGAATTTGCATGTAAAAATAATAAATATACGCAATCGATTAATTGTGTCTCGTTTTAAAGATCCTGCAGTACTCAACTTTAATGTATGTGCACATACAAAGCAATTTTTCACATTAAAAGTAAAAAAAATCTTTTCTATTATGTCCATAGATATTTTTAAATATAATTTTATGGTGTATCGCCCAGTAAAATGGTGTTATTGTTATTAACATCAGCATGAAATGAACCTAAATGCAGTCACCTATGATTAATTTAGAATGTACTGAATCCAAGATTTTATAGGAAATATAGCTCTGTCCATTCCAAAATCATGTTTGCAAATCACTATTCGAGATAAAATGGCCGTTTCATACTAAAGCGAGAATCGATATTGATTTTAGACTAAAAAATCACAGCAAACACTGCAATATCCAATTATGTAAATAGCAAAAGCAGCAATGTCCACTATTTGGTAGCAAACAGAGCAATATCAATATTTAAAAATACCTATTTTTACACGTATTGAAAAACTTATTTCCAATAAGATGTGGGTTTCATAGATTCCATTTTTGGGATAAAGAAATTTCCTCGAGTGGTGACAAGTTTTTTTGTATTTATCTCAGACACCTTAGTGAAATTTCCTCGAGTGGTGACAAGTTTTTTTGTATTTATCTCAGACACCTTAGTGAGATATTGCTGCCTTTTTTTGTACCCCTTAATTGATGTTTGTAAGATTAGATTTAAAAAAAAAAACTAAAGTATAGCTGTGCAACCATGGCTTCCACATTTTTCACTCATTTCAATGCCTAAACGCATGCTCTCCTAAGACTAAATTGGATTTCCGCTGGCGAAATTAATTGAATACAGTTTTTATTATATTTATGTATACCTACATATACATAATACTTACGTATTTCCAATGATATTACATTTTTATCTCTTTAGTTTATTGGTTTTTAAGACTTTAGATTTTAAAATATAAATATGTAATGTATGTCTTGAGAATCTCAGTACTGTAGACATTATTTTACTAAATATTGCACAATGCTCAATATTACGTAAACAATCAATTAGGATTATTAAAAATTTTTCCTTTAAAAATTTATTTTTAGGGTTCATGCACACGGAAGAGACATTCATCTTTTTTCACCTGATTTTATCGGTATGCATCGGTTGCATTATCCATACTCAATGATCATTACTCATTACTAGCTCCGCACTCAACTCTGTACTGTTGTATAAGTAACTTTTGAGTAGTCATCTGTTTAAATGCTCCATTATTTTAAAAATTTTAAATTCAGGCTCAAAACAATCTGTGTTCATTTTCTAAACAAAATAGTATTTCTTATTTAAAAATGTGATAATTTACGAGAATCGGTAACTAAATTATTGTCCTATTGTAATCAGCTATTACAAATTTCCTGGGAAAATAAAATTTGGATAGAAATTGGGGGATCTTTTACAAATAGTTAATTTTTTTTTGCCACTAATTAAGGTACATATTAAACTATTATTTAATAAGATTTAGGAAAGGTTTGTGGTTGATGAAATGAAAGAGCGATTGGATATCTGTGTTTATTCCTCAACCAGAGATAGGCTCCGGGAGCAAATGAGATGTACAGGTTGCAGTGCGTAAATGATTAAATTATTAATTACAAAAATGGTAAAAATATTGAACACGTATAAAAATGACGAAAAGATCGGACACAAAAGAAATTTACCACAGATGCGAGACGCAGATAAAAAAAAGGTTTTCTAAACAACAACCGCGCGGTATCTGAAACGGATCAGGACTTTTCAACATTTTTATAGGTGTTCAATATTTTTACCATTTTTGTAATTAATAATTTACACATTGTAACCTTTACATCTAATTTGATTCTGGAGCCTATCTCCGGTCGAGGAATAAACACTAACATCCAATCGCTCTTTCATTCCATCGACTACGAACCTTCCTAAAAAGGATAAATTTTTAAAAGCATCTTTATAATAGGCACTCGATTCAAGATGGCCGACAATACATTATTTATATTACTGGAACACTAATTTCAAGTGAATAAATTTAATAGAAGCGCACACACTTCGTGGTCTCGGATTCCCGCTACATGCTACTTCTCACTAAACACATTCTTACTACAGGGAAAATTTTACCCTTAATGCGCCGAAAGAGGATAACTTTAATAAATAAAAGTAATTAATCATCTCTTCGTCAAAAATTACCCAATTCTCCCTGGGAGGTGTAATCCCTTAAAATAAATAAAATCTAATATGTTCAAGCCAAGTGAATTTGTGTTTAATTTGATTAATTTTATCATTACATTTTTTAAATTTTGGAATTTGATATTTTAAATAT
Source organism: Agrypnia vestita (assembly GCA_016648135.1). Lineage (NCBI taxonomy): Eukaryota > Metazoa > Arthropoda > Insecta > Trichoptera > Phryganeidae > Agrypnia > Agrypnia vestita. The sequence continues at coordinate 16,063 of JADDOH010006470.1, forward strand.
GTGTGGCCAAATTTATATCTTCATGTACATTTCTTGGGCGTATCTCAAGTGTTTATTTGTTTTGTCGATTGATGAAAATTGGTGTTTAAGAACTTCAACGATGTCAACAGGCTGTCAGCATTTTTTTTCTGGATCAGACTGCAAAATGTGCATATTACATTATACTTTGCGGCAAGGCTATTAAGGCAAGATCTTGCTATTCTTCGTCATTAAATATAGATTTAAGAATGGACAGTTCTAAGTTGAAGAATTGACCACAACTTATTTATGTATAGCCAATTGATCAACTTTTTTGGGAACAATATTACATTCATATTACCATATACATATTGAGCCTTCGGTATAGAAAACCTATTTACAATATAAGTATCCGTTGTATTCTCGTATAAGTACTTTGCTGTTATCCGTTGTGCCATACGCTTGTATGTTTCTTCTTTGGAGCTTTTTACCAATTGTAATTGCAACGATAATGGTGCATGTACGCAGGTGAGACTTTGCTCTCATGTCTCGGAGATTTGATGGTAAGGGTTGTTATGCATTAGCAAGTCTCATGCTGAGTTTCGAGACAGGTCTGCTCTGTGTGCATGCGCCATAAAGCTAACCTTCAAAAATTACGCAGTATTAATTTAATTGAAATTTTTATTTCGACTGAAGATCCTATATCACACCAGCTAGTAATTTTAAAATAATTTATATAAGATTGAATAATGAGTAATTAAGATTCTAAAATGGTTTTTACTTTAACTCTAATTAATTATATGTATATGGAAAGGTTTATTATTACATCTCAAAGCATGTTTGTCAACACTGTTCTTTTTATATTTTTTTAGTACATGCATATGCAGCATGTAATAGAGCTAGTCCACAATAAGGTGGACAATACAAGTCCACAACACAGACAGATTCCTGCTTTGATTTTGAATCGAAAATGTTCATGACTTTATGTCCCTTATCACCATGACCATGACCTTATATCAATAGTTATGGAGATATGCAACATCAAAGTTGCATTTTTTCAATATTTCTGACTTATATTTTGCAAAACGTTGAACTATCATTACAGTAATTCATATTGATTATGAAAAATTCATTTTATCAATACAAGTAAAATAAAAGAATATTTCAATTTATGCAAGGTTTTTATCATTTTATTTGACTTGTGTGACAAAGCGAATGAATTTTTCATAATCAAAAATTTCATATTGAAAAAAAAATTTCATATTGCATATCTCCATAGCGATTGATATTAGGTCATGATTGCTTGAACATTTTCGACTCATAATCAAGACAAGAATCCACCTATAAAGTATTGTGGATTAGCTCTTTTACACCCTGTATAAACATAAATTGCTTTATGCATAATCTTCCTTTATTAAGCTATAATGTGGCCCGTATTCAAAGTGAATACTTAGTGATTTAATTTTTCCAGTACAAAATAACACTTTTAAGGCGTACCTCAACCGGTAAATCATCTAAGTATTGACCCTGAATTTGGGCCTATGAATTAAATTTTGTAATATGTAATTTTATTTTAAGAATGTCACTTTTATAAGTAAGTTTTCATAAATGTATGCTTTTTAATACTATCGTTCTACAAAAAAATGTATTTGTGTAACTTTTCTTTATTTTCATATTTTGTATGTATATAAAATAAATCTAAATATTTTATTATAAAATAACCATACCAATGTCAGTGTTAGTAAATACAGATGAATCTCATATATTATTCTTGTATTATTTGAAACAAGTCCTATACCACAAATCCGCTATGACTAAGGGCCGGTTGTTTCAAGTTGGATTAAAGAAGCGTTCTTTTAAAGCATAGATTTTTACGTTCTACACCAATCAGACGATCCGTTTTCGTAAAAATCTGTGCTTTAATCGACCGCTTACTTTGATCGAACTTGAAACAACCGGGCCTAAGTGCCAGTTGTATCAACTAGTTGGTGACAACAATTTAAACTGCGAATCTCAAATAAGCGTGTTTTTGATTGCTATTTTTTATTGCAATTTTTTGGTTACAGGGAGCTAACAACAGAGAGGGTCGGAGGGGTATAGAAGAGGCCTGTATCCAGTAGTGGAGATCTAAAGGCGAAGATCAAGTTGATATAATAGTTATGATGTTTGTGACGATCCGAAATCGCATATTCCTCGAAATATATTCCGTGCATAAGTTCTCGAAGGCAAACATGTGTTTGACCTTTTTTTTTGGACCGGCAAAACAGATGCGGCTATACGCCACATTTTTTGTTTTGCTGGGTTACTTGATAATTACGTTTTAGGCCGTAGAATAAGTTATAATAATATTGTTATTTTAGAATAAGATTTGTTATAGTGTAAATATTATTTCGTAACTAGTATTAGATATAATAACGCAAGCAGTAATTTACGGACATTGCCCACGGTGGTATAAAGCCATGTATTCACTAGGGGACACATTGTTCCTCAACAGCACGCGCGGCATAGAGTCTACGTGATGTTGCAACGTCGTGCACTGTTCCGCGACATCGCGCACAACATAGCGCTGCATTTCTACGTGCCGTGGCAACGTTGTCATGCGCACGGTACCCGAGCGAGCTCACTGCAACATTACGCGGAGCGTCAGTACCACGTGGTATGTTTACAAGTGAATACGCATGCGCTGTATCTGTCAAGATGGCAGTGTGGGGAAACGAAATTGTTCTTGAACACATCGAGGTGTATCGATCGAAGATCGCATAGAATATCCGTCCTTCTTTCTCTTTGCAGTAAATAATTTCGCATTCTCCTCTTTTTTCTCCTCTTACGTTTCGATAAACTCATTACGCAGATACGCAGATGTCATCATAACCTCATAGGGCGACATTTCCGCGACGTGTGGAAAACAATAATTATTTGCAAAAAGGACCATGTTTTTAATAATATTCAATTTACTACAGTAAAACCTCGTTAATTTGAAATTGCGACCCAAAAAAACATTTCGAATTGCGCGGAACCCCGTTTTCGCCAAATGAGATACCGCAGCTGTCAACATAACCTCATCGGGTGACATTTCCGCGACAAGATATGCGAGTCCCGGTGTGTACACGTCATTGTCCCCGAAACATCAGCGTAGATGTTGATGCGACATGCCGAGCGGAATGTTTCGCGATTTGTTCCCTAGTGAATACATGGCATAATGATTTGCGCGCCAATTTCGCATCGAAGATAGATGAAAAAGTGGGTAGCTGATGTATATGGCGTACTATTTCTTGGATTGTGTCGAACAATTAAATAAAAACGATTGATGACTGATATGAACGCGAATCAATCAATCACGATTGATCGCCGCGAGGCGCTTCGCGTCCTCTCTATATCAAAATTAAAATGCATTTGCCAAGGGAGGGGAGCGGGAAATTTAAAAATCATTACGGAGATAATTAACTTCAAAGTTTGCATTTTTATACTCATCTTTTGCAAAAAGCTGGACCGTCATTAAAATAACTTAAAACTTTCGCTTTAACTTATAAAGGTTGCTATGCTTTAACACAAGCCAAATAAATGATTAAAACTTTTTTAAAGATTTTTTTTCAGAATTTAAAGTTTTTTCATTTTATTTAGCCTATATTAAAGCGATTGAAATTTAAATTTTTGGTATACATATGTTACTTGAATGATGGTCCAACTTTTTTGCAGAATATTAGTCAGAAATATTGAATAGAAAAATACAAACTTTGAAGTCGATTATCCCCGTTACTACCTATTGATATTGGGTCATGGTTGCTTGAGCGTTTTTGACTCAACATAGGCAGGGATCTACCTATGAAATATTGTGAAATAGGTATGTTACATTCGGTATATGCAGCGATGATAAGTTGATGCCTATTAGTTATCGTGATTTGAATATGAATATTTTTGTAATAAGTTTTATTATTTTTATGATTCTTCCGATATTTTCATTAATTTTATGAAAATCGGGGTTATAATATTATTTAATGATATAAATAATGTACATTGGATGATATTAAAAGTAATTATTTTTATTCTCCTCAAAAAATAAGAACAGAGCTAGGTATGCCAAATTCAATAAACATATGTCTTATTTATTTAATACACCAAGTATTTCACAGCGTCATGTTAATTCGTTATTCAAAGCCAAATAATTAAAATTTAACATACCTATTTTTTCAAAATTGCTATTCTTAAAAAAATATATGTCTATTATTTTTAACTCCCTCTAAAAATCGAAAATTCAACGTCTAACAAACAATAATATTATCGCTGACCGCGGCGAACATCGGACCGAATGATTTCACTCGGCGTTGACATTAGTTACTAATTTTATTCGAATAGAATTAGTAACTGAGTAAATAATCGAATTAATAATCGACGCCAACGGCGAGTGAATCATTCGAATAATCATTCGGTCATTAGTTACTAATTTTATTCGAATAGAATTAGTAACTGAGTAAATAATCGAATTAATAATCGACATCAACGGCGAGTGAATTATTCGAATAATCATTCGGTCTGAAGTTAGCCGCGGGCTGCGGCAAAAGACAAAAGACATACGTTCACCAATATTCACTCACATTGTAAGGAGATTAGACAAAGAAAGGCAATAAAAACTCTTTCCTTGTCTATGTTAAGAAGTTTTCGTTTGTCAAATACGTTACGACATTCTGTTATCATCTGTCTTCTTCTTATATATGAAGCCAATGGTATATCAAATGAGAGAGAAATATATACTTAAGAATCTTTTTTATTCATACCTATTTTTCATTCGAATGATTCTACTAACCATCATGAGTGATCACTCGTGTTGAAATTATTCGGGATGGTTAGTAGAATCACTCGTTCTTGAATGCTTCGCGGAGTGGGTGGGCGTGATCGGTACTCGGCTCTCGGCTTTGCCTGGCGTCTCGTCGCGCAGTGCTAAATTGATATTCGAATGATTTTAATTATGAATGATTTTAATAATCGAATTATTTGAAACATTTCAATAATCGAATAATTCGAGTTATAATAATCGTAATCGCGCATCGCTAAGGGACACTATTAGATGGGTCGTCGACGTATTTACTGTCGACGAAACGAGACCGTCCACGTCCATCGACGAGACGATCAACTAGTTGAATTCGTCAACTAGTTGACGCGTCAACTTCGTTACGCGGACGTCGCGGACGTTCAATCTTCTATCTAAACATCGGGACGATGGTCAACTGTCTACGGTTCGACGCGACGCTGCTCGACGGCCCAACCGTTGGCTATTTTTATTACGTTAATTTTTAAAATTTAAAGAAGTTCGAAGGAATATAGTTTCGGGGAAAGTAAAACCGCTACTTGTGCTTATATGTAAAAATAAATATTTTATTATTTATTTGTTTACGCACATTATAGGTTTTTACATATTGTTTTCTATACTTCTTTCTATATATAATAAAGAAAGAAGTAGGTATACACAATAATATCAGATGTAAGCAGTAAAATATTAGTTCAATAAAAAATAAAAAAATTAGACAGAATAGTTTTATTTTATACAGCGCAAAATTGGGAATTCACCGAAACGTCGCACGTGCACATCGCACAAATCAAGTAAATAATAATAGATAATTGCTTATTAAGCCTATCTCACCCTACGCATGCATTCAAATTTCAAGTCTCTGTCATAGTTCGTGTACACAGATCTGCACTCTATGGTCGTGTACTTTAGAATTGAAATGAAATTACCCGTCGAGCCGTCTATGACTTCTATGGCGTCTACAAGTCGACAGCGAGAGATGAGAGAGAAATAAACGGAGACGTTTTGTCTTGCTCTCGCTCGTTGCTTTGCTTTACGTTGAATCCCGAATCGTCCACCGTCTACGAATTCAACTAGTCCATGCGATAAACGTAAACCGTCGACGCGTCGACGCAACGTCACCGGTTGATTTCAACTAGTCCGTCCATTCAACGCTCATCCCTAATCGAGTACATTTCATAGGGCCTGATTTCCAGCTCTGACCTAGGGACACGATATCGAATAGAAAGAAACGATACTGTACTCATGAGTAGTATCGGAAAAAAGTATCGTACTCGTAAAAGTGTCGATACTTCAAAGTATCGAGTACATTTCATAGGGCCTGGTTTACAGCTCTGACCGGGCTAACTACGTATCAAACCCCCCCCCAGGATCAGAATGTTCAAATTCAAGTATCTATTTTAGTTAGAAAAGGTAAAAGGACGTCAACGTCAGTGAAATGAAAAAAGAAACAATCAAATTTAAGTTCCTTTTTTATTATTGATATAATCAATAATAAAAAAGGAACTGTAAATTCACAAATTGCTATCTTAGGTACTCATAAAAAAAGTATAATGTTTTTATGTATATAATCAACTGCAAAACTAAAGTGCGTAATTAAATAAATAATGAAACACAGCTGCCCTGTTAAAACACGAACTAAAAAGTAAAACAAAATTTTTGCACTACATTTTTTTCTCTACTTTGTTTTTTGGCAGGACAGTCGAGACATTTTAGTGTATTTAATTATTTATTTATTACTTTACCAGTTATAAACATTATTTTTTCTTATCAAAATTATATTCAAAAAATATTCAAATCAGGGGTTTCTGATTTGACATAGGATTTTTTTGGAACAAAACATTATATTAATTTTAAAGCCTAATAGATTTATGGCAATGAAAAAATGTAATATTATAATCAACATTTTAATCATAAAGATATAAATCTGAAACAATTTACAAGTATGGCACTTTTAAAATTTTGTTTCAATGTTTATTCATGTTTGATGTATTCCCTGAAGATTTTAAGGTGTTGAAACAAATCTTGTATTTTACTTTGTTGTTGTTAACGTTAACCTTGACAAAATATTGCCAAAGTTCACTCTTACTAGGTGGCATTCCTCTAATTATGACTCAAATATACACAGCACTGAATAAGGCCCGGTTGCGCCATCCAAAGTAAAGGTAAAGTTTTAGTAAAAAAGTTACTCAAGTTACATTTTTTACTAAAAACGGGTTGCGCCAGCGACGGTAAAAATTATTTTACTCGCCGAAGTACATACATGAGTAACTTTATTTTACTCTCCAAGACAGTTGGGTAAAAGTAAAATGTTGGTTAAAAAAATGGCCGTCCTCTCACAGCTGATTTGAAAATGTGACTTATCCATATAGGTACATGTCATTTGAATTTTGTCGCGGTCATTGTTGTATTGAAATTTGTAAACATTACAATGAATCTTTTAATTTCGCGTTTTTTTAGCGATGATGAGAGCAGTTCGTCCGATGATGAGCTCGAGTGTGAATACATATTATTACGCAGACCGATGGTTTATCGTCAGCGAATTGATCATTTTCAGTGGGATGACGTCGAATTTTTTGCCAGGTTTCGAATGTCGAAAGAGTCGGTATTGTGGTTGATCGATTTGATAAAGCACGATTTGGAAAGGCCCACAAAAAAGTTAGTATGAAATTAATAAGCGTAGTCCGTATATATTAAACAAAGAGCGCAAATAATATGTTCATAAACAGCCACACAACACCATTAAATTATCTGGGTGTCAAATATTTCAATAACTTACCAATGAATATTAATTAGAACTGAAGAACACTATACAAAATTCAAGAAACACATAAAACAAATAGAATATACATAATTAAAATAAAAAATAGTTATTGAGTCACCAATATTTATCTTATGATGTTTGTATTTCTTTACACTGTTCCATTATCAACTTTATACATTCATACTCTTATGTATCATACTCCTGTCCCCAAACACAAGTATTACTTTACCGGGGATAGTTAAACATGTATTAAAAAAATGTATTCAATGTAAAATGTATGTAATATTTTTATTTTCAATAAACAAATTTTCAATATTATATATTCTATCGTACGTAATAAACTTCTAGGAATCATGCAGTCACTCCATCACAGCAAGTGCTTTTGGCATTGAGATTTTATGCAACTGGCGTAATACAACAGTGTGCAGGAGATTTGAGTGGCCTACATAAAAGTACGGTCTCAAGAATTGTTTACGCAGTGACCATTTCAATATGTAAATTACGTCCACAGTTTATCTTAATGCCAGGTAATGCTTCTGAAATTACCAAGTGCGCAGAAGAATTTCATAAAATAGCAAAATTTCCAAATATTGTCGGTGCTATTGACTGTACACATGTCCCCATTTTAAACCCAGGTAAATAAAATATCAAAAATAATCAAACTCACACAATCCTCCAAAGTTCCCTTGGGCCTAATTTTAGACTTGTTTTAGGTGGACATGAAGCAGAATATTTCCGTAATAGAAAAGGGATATTTTCTTTTAACGTCCAAGCTGTCGTCAATGCTAACATGATGATCATGGACATCGTAGCTAGGTGGCCTGGATCCAGCCATGACAGCAACATATTCAACCACAGCTATATCCAAAGTAGATTGGAGGGAGGTGAATTTGGCAATAAGTATTTTATTGGAGATAAGGGATATGCTCTCAAACCATACTTGTTGACACCGCTCTCTAACCCTGTAAGTGTAGCTGAGAAGCTATACAATGAGAGCCATATAAGGACAAGAAATGTTGTCGAAAGGACATTTGGTGTATGGAAACGGCGTTTCCCAGCTATAGGCACCAAGTTGAGGATCCACACTGACCGCGTGCAGCCTACTATAGTAGCCACAGCGATTCTACATAATATTTGTATTATAAAGAACGACAATCAGTTCAGGTGTAATGAGGAGATATTGACAACTGATGAAGTACAAACAAGCGAAGGGGAGCAAGCAAATGAGAATAGTATTAGAAGAAGTGAATTAATCGAAAGATATTTTTCAAGGTAATAATCTTTTCTTTTACTACTATATTAAAATAATACTTCTTGGAGGAAAATGCATATTATTAAGTAATTTTATATTTATTAATTACAGATTAGCTAATGAAGAAGTGTACGAGACTAACGTATTCACTTAAAAATCATATTTTTAAGGTAAAAATAAGTGTTTTTTAATCAAATATTTAATTAGAAGTATTATGCCAAATAATTTATATTTCAATAATTTATTATTTTAAGATTAGTACGGCAAGTATTCCCCACTACAATGTAACAAAGATTCATATCATAAGTATAATAAAACCAAATTATTTGTGTAAAACTCTTTTTATTTTATTGAGGAGAGAGAGAGAGAGAGAGAGAGAGAGAGAGAGAGAAGCAAGAGAAAACACAATAGATGCAGTCAGTAGGTATATAAAAACAGTCAAGTACATATGAAAATAGAAATAAAATAAAAAAATGATCAGTATTTCTCTTTGGCCAGAGAATGGTGCAATCCAAAGAAGGAATAAGTTGTTGGGCTTCTCCATCAAAAAACAGTAAGTGAATGGTACCCACCGCTTACCAAGGACCGTTCTAAAAAAGCTTCCTTATCAGTCCTACTCAATTGTCTCCAGGTTGACATTTTTTTAATACTACTTTTTAAGACCGTGCCGCCCCGCAGCAGTCGTATAAACCCCTGCGGAACCGCACGGTCGCAGAAAAAGGCATTCATCAAAAGTAAAACAAAACCAACCAAAACAGAATTAAATACAATGTAAAAGAACAAGTTAATTACGGAAAAGTCCCACGATGGCGGCATATAAAAATGACAAAGAATATTCATTCTGTAAACAATACAAAATTAATTAATAAAGAGGTGATCAGTATACGAGTAGCGTATAAGCATACAGATTTATAGCCAAGTGACAAAAGTCCCGCGACAGCAGCAGATAAAAATGACAAAGAATATTCATTCTGTAAACAATACAAAATTAATTAATAAAAAGGTGATCAGTATATGAGTAGCGTATAAGCATACAAATTTATAGACAGAAAATAATAAATTGAGAATGGTCAAAAGAAGGATCAAATTTTTTTGACATCTCTATCCACAACTGATGTTTCTCTTTTAGTTGCTGCTGCAGCAGGACGTGGGTCTGTTCAGCATGTAAAATAGAGGGGGCGTGCTTCTCCTGCAAGTGCTCCTGAATAAGGGCCGTGCTAGCCAAATTACTGGCATGCTTCTCCCGCAAGTGCTCCTGAATAAGGGCCGTGCTAGCCAAATCACTGGCATGCTTCTCCCGCAAGTGCTCCTGAAGAAGAGCCGTCGTAGCCAAATGACCGGCATGCTCGTCCTCAGCACACTTGAGCAAGAGTCGCTCCCTCTCTATTTTAATCTTTGTTAATATGCTTTTGGAGGAAGATAGCTCGCACATCCTCTTCCTTGTGTCTTGAGGCGTCGCTGTCTCCCTTCTATTTGATCCTATATTTCCTGATCCTGAAAATCCCAATACACTTGTTATTATGAGAATTTGTATTTGAACTATTTTTTCTATTTGATACGAATGACAAATACACATTACGCAAAGGTTGAGACCCTGGTGTCCTTAGCAGGGTGAGGTGTCGTAGCATCCATCACGACTGTAGATGGATGCACTATCGTGGACGAATGCTCCGCCGTGGATGTGGATGGAGTGACCGCCATGCATAGATGTAGATGGTTTATGGATTCGGTCAATTGTTCCACCATTGGCACAGTTGTCACATCGTCTACAACGGCATCCAACACATTTCCTGCTGGGATTGAAGTTCCTGAAATAATAACAATATTTTGTGTCTTTTTTGCAATTATCATAATAAAGTGGTAATAATAGCATACATCAAAACCAACCATTGAGTCCGACGTAATTATCAAAAACTGGTGCAAATCCCAGAATGGGTGTTGGCATTAATCCAACAAGCCATTCTGTAATTTCAGAAGGTCTTGAAGGAGGCGGACCACCACCAGTTGCTTGTCGGCCTCTTTTTTCTCGACAAGTCTCCTAAAACGGTACAATATTCATTTTAAAATCGAAGAAGTATGTTGAATGTATAACAAAATGAATCAATTCGTTTATTTTTAAAATACTGACCTTTTTTGCCGCCTTTTTCATATTATCGAATTTTAATCGAAGTTTTTGACCGACCTAAAATTCGTACCCGCAGCATTGAATCTATTGGATAACTCGATCCATACCTTCTCCTTCTGAGAAATGCTGGTATGATCCGTTCGTTTATCCAATAAAATAGGGGCGAATTCATCGATCAGCATTTTCAGCCTCTGCGTTTCTTCGTATGTAAAATTTGTCGAGCGCACTGTTGTAGAACTAAAACAGACACGAAATTTCTCAAGATCAATGCCGAAATACTGCGAATAATAATAAGAACACATATAGCATATACATTTTGCTTACCCAGAAAGTTGAGACATGATTGCACGTTAAAAACTCAGGAAATCCAAAATCAAAGCCGTTTGGCGGTTTGAGGAGTTTGACGTTTGTTATTGTTATTAGTGATGGGTCCGCTCTGTACTCACTACTACAATGTAGTACTACACTACATTGAAGTGCACACTTCGCACATTTTGATGTGTAGTGCACACTACAAACACAAACACCAAAGTTATTGAAAGTATAAACTTCAAATAGTACACTTCATTTCAAAGCGAACACTACAAAGTACATACACTTCAAAGTTATTGAAAGTATGAGAAACACATTTTAAATAGTGTATTTTTTACGTGAAATTTTTGGAAAGTTGATGTAGATATATGAAGAATTTTCTGGAATCTGTAACAACCCCTCTCCCCCATGGTTTGAAAAATTTTTGGGAAGTTGATGTAGCTAAACGGAGAAATCTTTGGAAACTGTAACAACCCCCCCCCCATGGTTTGAAATTTTTTTGGAATCGAACGAAGAAATCTGTCTGGCGACCTTTATTTTTTTTTTTTAGGTCGCCAAATGTTACTTTGGAGAAAATATCGTCATTTATTTAAATATTTTTGTCGTTGACCTTTTTTTTTTTTTTAGCTCGCTAAATTTTTATTTGGGAAAAAAATATTCATTTCATTTAAAAATTTACTTCACTATTACTTCATTTCATTACTTCACTTCATTATTATTACAATTACTTCATTTCATTACTTCACTTCATTAATACTACAATTACTTCATTTCATTACTTCACTTCATTACATTACTTCACTTCATTACATTACTTCACTTCATTAATACTACAATTACTTCATTTCATTACTTCACTTCATTAATACTACAATTACTTCATTACTTCACTTCATTTACTTCACTTCATTTCGTAGTACTACAATTGTAGTGTACACTTTGTAGTCTTCAAACTGGTGAACGTGTGTGTGTTGTAGTCTTCATTTTGAAATGAAGTTTTTCCCTTCGCTAATTGTTATTTAAACTATTTAAACCGCAAAAGTAGGTAGGTTGCCAGTGGTAAAAAACTGAAATAAATCAAATTCCATAGACATATGCGGTATTTGTGGTTTATTCCGCTTGGCACCCTATTAGCCTAACTCTTGGTTTAACCGAGGTAAAAAAGACGATTGTGCAACCTAAAATCGAGTTTACTCTCAGGTAAGGGTAAAAAAAGTTACTCGGGTCAATATTACTCGAACCAAATTTACTTCTGCTGGCGCAACCGAGCCTTTAGGTGTATATTTCAAACTCTTTTCAGCCGACACTAATAATAAAGTAACTTTCAATATAGCCTCAATTTTACAATGCATTTGTTGCGAGAAAATTATTTTAATTATTTTTCCTATCTATATATATATGTCCTGAAATTTTTTTTAATTATACATGTACCCGCATACTAGAGGGACGCCAATCAATAATATTCTTTATTCAAAATTAGACGCAATAATTTAATCATCGATCTGCGAGCATTCGCCCTTTTCCAAATTGAATTTATCAAATATAAATTTTACTGAATATAATTGTGACAGACATATAAACATTCAGACATATAAACAGTGAAAAATTTGAAAAAGAACACAAATAACACATGGAAAGTTGATTTTTATTCTGATTCATTATTATTAGTTACATTATTAGCTTGAAGTTAAAATATTTCCGTGGACAAAATTATGTAAAATATTGTAGGTTTGCAAGTATGTAGAATAAAAGCCTTCAGCTGGATTTTGTAATAAATTAACTTTATTTATAGAAAGCAATGATAAAATTCTTTGTGTTTTTGGCCTCTACAGTGGCAGTCAACATCACTGTTGGCTCTACAGCCCTCGATGAGTCTTGGCCTCCTCAAAAGTCTTCTACTGTTTTTTTCCTTCGGTTTTTACTGTTTCCTTCTTCGGTTTTGCGCCAGCTCACTACAGTTTTCCTGTTCTACTGTTTTTTTCCTTCGGTTCCTACTGTTTCCTTCTTCGGTTTTGCGTCAGCTCACTATAGTTTTCCATCTCCAAGGCAAATATGTCCTTAAAAACATTGTTACTCCATCTTACTTTTGGCCTTTCTAAGTTCCTTCACTCTATCAGTCTTGAATTCAGCAGGGACTCCGGGACTTGTTGTTTGGTCATTCTCTCCCAATGGTCCAGCCACAGATGTCTTCCTAATTTTATAAATTTTGTGACACAAATAAAGTATATAACTCATTGCTGTGTACTACCTTTGTCAAAGTCCATTGTTTAGAACCGGTCCAAAGATATGCTTCCAAATTTTCCTTTGACTAGCTTCTTGGTGTAGTGGTCATGACGCTCGCCTTGTGATCTGGTGGTCCCGTGGTTCGAATCCCATTCCAGGACACTAGCAATTTTGTCCTATTTTCATAGCACAAGCGTTTAGCTTATTTTGAAAATAGTATGAATATTGATGCGACGCGTATTCCATGTTCACATCTCTACTTTTATTTAAAAAAAAAATTCCTGTGCTCACTCGTTCCTCTTAGTCAGTACCCACGTCATATTTTAATTGACAAATAAAATGACTCTTTGTGGCAACTGTTTTTTATTAAAGGTAGGCGGGTTGCATTTTAATGAATTGGACTTTCGTACACAAACAGAACATACTAAGCGCATGCAGGAACTGGAGAAATCAACACTCTGCCATTAAAAAATACATGTCTTAGAAGGGAGCCGTTCCGAGTACCTTGCTAACTATGATGAAGACATTATTTCATATTAAACAGTACTGCAGAGTTTATAAATAGTTATTGGTGGAAAGTAATTGATGTAAAATCCTCTTTTAAGGGTATAATATATAATGATCTCCTACCACATTCTGAAAATGAATAACCTATTAGATACTTTCGAAGAATTTTCTGAATTGGTGAGATGGATGGAAATCTTTAAATTTAACATCTAACATCTAAATTTAACATCCCACCTAGCCATCCACCACTCCCTGTTTATCAGATAAATGTTGTTTCATTATATACAACAATTGAATTTCAAATACAGTCAATCAATTGGGACTGTCGCTTACTTGTGCCAAATCTCAAGGAATGAAAACCAAAACAAGCTATGTAATTTGCATTGTTTCAATGAGACATTATTCCGCCTAAGGGGGTTATTATCCCACCCTGGGAGACTGAGATTTAGGTAGACATTGGGCCATTTTCTACAAGGAGGTGATTATTACTTTTTATTAGTACTTACTAAACTATTATTTTATTGGAAAGTCGTGTTCTTTTCCACGGAGCTCCCCCGCCGTTGTGCGCACGACTAGCCTGCAACTTTCACCGGTGCATATTTGTCTTAAACAGAAAAGAAGGTTGTGTTCTTATTTTGAAATGAAATATCTGAAATGTATCATGATCAATTTTGAAAAAATATATAATATTTAATATATTATGTTTTTGTAAAATTGGGAGCAGTTTGAAAAAAAAAAATTAAGCAATTGCTTTTAACAAATGGTTTGTAGGATTAAAATATTCATATACCAAATTTTAGAAAATGTTATTTAAAATATCTGTTAAAAATTATAAGTTAATCGGAATTAAATTGTCGGTGCAATCAAATCACATGTTATTTAATCAGACACATTAGGTATTGTTGTTACATATTTCCATGTTCTTACTTATCTTAGTAAATCATTGGGTTATAATATCCCCGCTACCATTTTAATATTAAGCATTTATTTGAACAATTAACATTATTTATTTGAATTAGATTATATCAATATAAATCCTTGGTCAATGGACGTATAGTTTACATTAATCCCAAGTATTTAATATGAAGACAAGGAGATAAATATTCACCTTTAGCCTGTTCAGCCCTTCAGGTAAATGAACTTATTAAATTGTTTATATTAACAGCACAAAAATCTCTTCAAAACATAGTGTTTATATTAATTTGGAAAGAAAGGATGTAGAGTATATAAATAACATAAAGGGGTGGAAGATGCCTCTCTGTGTTCTTGATTTTTGTCATATAAATTTTTTCTTTAATAAATGCATTAATTCTCCAGTACTGTATTTAAATAAATTAAAACCTTATTAAATACACCTGTGTGGGGAATTTATTTGGATATATTACATTAAAAATTTATCGAAGATGGAAAAATGGGCAAAAATAAATTATTGTATTTAAATGTTGAGCGAAAAGCCGCTAGATGGCGGTAATTTCGTTACAAATTTTTTTGTGTACAAAATATAAAGTTTTTAAATGTCTGTACAGTAAATTATTTGTAGGAACCTGTATTTATTACTCTCGCCCAGAAAGTATTATATCTTATTTTACTGCATTATTATTATAACGTGGATGCCGAGGTTTATTGAATAAAAATGAAGGTATGTAAATATTTTCAAGATAAAGTAAAAATCGAAATGGCAAGAATCATCGTTAGGTATTGCGTGTGCAGATGGCGGTAGTAAAATTTTATTTGATTTGAGAAATTAACGACATGGCAACATAAGATCGTAAGCAAAAAAACTTTTACACGAAATAATATTATCGACCAGCAAGTAAGTATCGCAAATCTTATAAAACTTATCTAAAAAGTGAATATGACGGGGCAGGAATGGAGGTTCAAGAAAAGAAACGCCGTCACAGAAAAGATAAAATAAATCGACGGTCCCTAGGACGTAAACTGACATCTACAAAAAATAAATTTTACAGGAGAGCTGTTTTTGATGTTTGGGAACGTATGAAATGAGCGAATATGTCCGCTTTTATGTCAGTTTTTTCTCTGAAAAAAGACAAAACATTTATTTTTAAATTTTGTATTGAGGAGAAGAGTATTTTCCATATAGGGTGATTTCGCCAGTGTTCCGGCCACCTTCAGTAGTCGGCCACCGATTACTTCAACTTGAATAAACTTGACACTCGCAATATAATTCAATGATATTTTTGAATGCTAAGAAGTCGGCCACTATTCCGCGAAAGAAACACAAAACTGCACCATCTTGCGTTTATTTTAGGTATCATTTAAGTAGACCAAAAAAATATGCCGGTGGTTATGCGCTATCAATTTTGATTCTGGTTTTTCGGAAACGTCGTTAAGAAAATTTTCAAACTTTAAGTAGAAGTTTAATTAATTTGTTTGCACTGTATAAGTAGCATTTATCGGCAAAAACATGAACTAAATTTACCAGTTAAAATGATAAAACAGACTATTTCAATATTTTTATGTTGAAACTCGTGCGGCCGGTTACTGGGACAATTTTTTCTACAAAATCCAGTGGTCGGCCGGGGCGGCCGACTACTGGCGGCGAATATTGGTTTTATTTTTGTCTCTCACGCTGTTAATGACACAAAATTGACTAAGATTTTATGTGTTATGTTAGTGAAAATAGCACTACTATCTAATAGCCAGTGGTCGACCGCTAGTTACCACACTGTTAATATGTTTTTTTTAACTTCGAAGTGTGGGGCCGACAACTGGTTGACGTGTTAAAATTGATGTATCATTGGTCGGCCATGCAGCGTCTTAGGACGGTTTTGGTAAATGAATTTATCATCCTAATGTTAACTAAATAAAGAAATTATTAATTTTGTATCAATGGCGACTAAAACTAAAATACGTTTT
>JADDOH010006471.1:0-11190 GCA_016648135.1 Agrypnia vestita
TAAAAATAAAAACACGTATATAATAGAACGATATAGAATGTATCACGCTTGTGTAAAATAATTTTTACTACGGCTACACTTTGTATTAATAAAATATATAGAATTTTCTAGTGTGGTAAGTGTTTCTCTGTAAAATGGACTCGTTAGTACATTCCAGTAATGGTATTTTAACCGGTGACACATTTTTTTAATGAAATACGTGTCACCTCAATATTCTTACAATTTTCAAACTAAGCTAAACGCTTGTGCTGTAAAAATAGGACTAACTTGCTGGTCTGGAGTGTGGTTCGGACCCGCGACCTTTGAAACACGAGGCGAACCTAACCTAACCACAAGACCAACAAGCTACTCTAACATTAACCGTTATTTGAGATTTGTATCTGATTGCGTCGATGATTGGGAACTGCTTTTTTGCTATTCGACGGGCAACCATCGGTACTAGACAAAAATTATATCTTAGTTTTCAATCATCGATACAATCAGATACAAACCCCAAATTGCTGTACCAAAAATAACCGGTAAAAATAGCAGAACAGCGTGTAAATAGCCGATCCGCCGTATTAAATTTAATATCCAAATTAAGATAATAGCGTGCAGAATTCCTGCAATGAAAATTACGCTTTCCCTCTCAGAAACAGATGAGAAAACCAAAAAAAAATGCATCAACACATGTTCACTGACCTGAATATCGGCTATTCCTTCAGCTTCGACAGTCGAGATCCTTATGGCGGCCTTTCAAAGCAGATATCTTGAGATGGTCCAAACTTCTTTCATGTCACAAATAACACGCGAAGGAATGTAACCATTGAACTCCCGTAAATTAAGTCATCACAAAATTTACTGAATTCAATTAATATTTCCGTTCATTCAATACGACAGAATGTGCACACGCGAGACGAAGTTTCTTATTTTATTGTAATAAGTGTAAACCGTAGAAATAAAATAAATAAATAAATAGATAAATAAAAGATAAAATTCATTATAACTAATTTTAAACTTTTCTCAACCCTCACCATATGATGTCAACTCATGTTACCGTAAAGAATTTGTGATTTTTAACTAACTAACCACACGCAGTTTTCCAGCAGGGGTAGGCAAAGAGGATTGAACGCCACACTCTTCTATCCTAGCACACCACTTTTGCTTCGGCCACATTAATACATCTTCTCATACAAGTTCTACGGTTGTTGCAGCTTTTAACGGGGCCATCCTCACACACTTGTTGTATCTGATCGTGCCATTTCTTTCGCGGATGCCCACTATTTCTGTTGCCTTCAACACTCGCCTCATATATTTTCTTAACCATCCTTTCCTCGTTCATACGTTCCACATGACCAAACCATCTCAGCACTCCTTTCTTTATTCTATCTACCACACTACCATTATTTGTGATTTTTAAATATTTTAAATAAGTAAAAATGCTTTCACTAGTTTAAATGCACTTAGAATAGGTGTCATACATTTCCTTTAAATATCAAGTTTACACATTTATGGGGTATAAAAGGAAGCGCAGTAATATCCAAAAAAATGATTGAATGAAGTCACGGATTTCCTATAAAATCTCGAATTAAATTAGTAATCTTCGATTATTATTATTTCTTAAAACACAAATAAATTTTCCATATTATATACATCTGGGCTATTTAATTTTCGCTGCATAGAATCTATTTTCATTATTTTTTCACTATTCTTCACGTGCTAACGTCAATAACAATGTTTAGAAATAAAGCATGGGACGGTCGAAAAAATTTTCTGTGTATTGTGATAATCTTGCTTCTGTTAGCATTTTTTTCCACTAGCGTTGCTTTAATCATCAATAATTTCCACTATTAAGAGAATTGTTTTGCACTCGATGAAACCCGAAAGAAATTATTCCATATTGTCACTTATACATACATATTTATTTTAAATCTAATTATTTTTCGATACCTTTGTTAAAAAATGCGGCTGCCAAAGTGGTAGAGTTTCAAAAATTTTGAATACGGATCCGTTTTATGCCGAAAATCGATAATACATGAGTAGGCTTTTTTTTAAATGCACACGTTTTTAGATCACTGCATAATATTAAAGAGTTGAGGTCGTTATTAGACATATTTAATTGTAAATAGTTGCGGATATTTTATACGAACCGTATGTTTTTTCCAAGAAACGATTCTCAACGTTTCGTTGAATGCTTATTCAACGAAACGTCTAGAATCGTTTCTCGGAAAAAATATACGGTTCGTATAAAATATCCACAACTATTTACAGTTAAACATCGCATAATATGTCTAAGATGCTGTGGCAATAAATGTTTTCGAATCATCTTGAGATGTCGGTTCGAAGATATTTATCTCTTATTTTAGCTATCATAAACCAATAGTAACATTGGTACAACTTAGTTATATTTATCATCTCTCTATACATAGATTATTGTATTAATGTACATTTTTAACTTATATGTAAAGATCAATTATCACAATTTTGGCAAAGAAGTATAACTTCTCCCGCGCATTCATGAGTACACGCTTCTCCAATTTTTTTAAATTTAGGAAATATCTCGCGTACTAAACATAATTTATTTAAAACATTAAAATAAACCCAATATATTAAATGAAAAAAAAAACACATTAATAAAAACGAAAAATAAATATAATATTTGGGAATTGAGTAAAGTTATTTTGTTTTAACTGGGATCAGTTTATTGTTTAAAACAACTTTAAAGAAAATTTTGTAAAGGCTTTTTTCCTTTCATAACTAGGTATAAAAATCAGACATTAACGATAAATAATATAATGCTCATTTTCTAGTTCTTTCTTTGAGGGGCCTCTTATGTCTCCGGAAGTTTGAACGAATACATTTATTGAAATTTAAACACTTCTTTGTTTTGAATAAGAAAAATATTTTTTGCGTAAGCGATGCAGGAAAACTTTTGATATTTTCTGCATCAATCAGAATTTTGTATCAAAGGACCCGTAAGGACGGACTTGTAAATTTAGAAAATATGAATTCTAAACGATTATTCAACGCACATTGGAGATATTCAGTTGTATATATTAGATATGAAATAGAGACAATGCTATTAATAAGCAGTGGAATGGCATTAAAACTCAACAGACAACTTTATAGGATCGTGAAAACATAATAATTTAAATACGATGAACTTCGCGAAGGAAGCGAAGAGTGGTGAGGTAAAGCGTTAACTATGTATCATAAATGAAAGCACACAATATCAACCCTAGGATAAAAACTTTTCACAAACAGAAAACAAAATAGAATTTTACGGTTTGTCGCAGTTCTATCTTTACCTTCGTTACCAAAGGAAATGCGATTCAGGAAACTTGACTGCAGATTCCAATTTAAACTTCGAGGTATTATTTTATACAGATTTTATTTTCCTATAATACGGCCCTGAAAGTTTATTATTTTCAATATTCACTAAAATTACCACTAGGTAAAGCTTCATCAACAGTCATCCAGAGAAAGACCAAAAAACTCCTGGATGACTCAATGCTCCAAAATCCTCCAAACAAATGGCTTTGATGAAAGTTACACTGTGAGAACGAGAAGAGCTGTCCCAACAGCCTACCAGTGATTTTGAAAAGTGCAAGTAAGAAGAAAGAAGAGTGTGCTGTTTTTACTTGTTGTATGTGATTGGAGGACTTACTTTGAAGACAGAAGGAGTGGCAAAAACTACTGCATGAAAAGGCAAAGAACCACTATGCGTCATAACTACGTGACGATAATGTTATTTTTGTGTGTAGGTATTTTGATTAAATGGATGTCTTAAAGGACTTTTTTTTAAATCTAAACCTAAACAAATGTATCCTTAGAATGTTTGAATCGAAAGATAAAAGAAAAATGAGTAACAGAATGTTTGTTAACTTAGTAAAAATCACTACCATCTGGTAGTGGTTTTTACTAAGTCATAATTAAACATTCTGTTATAATTTCTAACCACAAAGTTGATGCTTTAAATATTAATAATAGAAAAACGAGTCATTTATGAAAGCGAATAAATTGATAATAGTCAATATAATTTACTTAAAACATTATCCAACGTTTTGAAGAAGGTACTACTAATATAAAAATTGAAGAATTTTAAAAACGACGAGCTAGCGTCGTGGACATAATATTTCTTTACATTCCTATATCATTCGTCAGATGAAATAGATCCTGTCCAAACATACATAAGAAGGAAGATCCTAGCGCTCTTTTGTCTTTTTCGTGACGAGTCGTAAAACCTAACCAGGTATGTTTTGGCCTCCCGTCGTTCCTGTGGAGACTGTCAAATGCGTAAGAACGCACTCATGGGACGCAAAAACTGTCTCATTCTCTAATCGATTACGGCGACGTCGCCAGTGACTCGTGCGCTACCTCACATGCTAGTGACTTGTTTTATATACATCATCTATTTTACACAATTGAATAAATTCAGTTTTTTTTTCAATTTCAATTTCAATTTCTTTTTTTTAATATAACATTTACATTACAAACATATGTTTAATTCGCAAATATTATTAACAAGTGAACAACAAAATATCAAACATATGTATAAATAAATTCATTCATATCAAAGGTGTAGGAAAATCCTGCTTCGGAAAACCCCTTCAGACACATGGAATATATCAATATCCAAAGCGATTTTGTTCAGCATAGCTGTAGCTCTTCCAACAGGCATAACCATCGGCAGTTTGGTACTGTATATTGAAATGTGAGACAATCTATGCTGACAATGTCTAAGGTAATTATCAGGAACATACAAACAAATGCTCTGCATAATTTCAGTGTTATGGATCATACCGATAAAACAATCGATAAAAATGTGTAATAAAATACACATTCCTTCTAGTCTCTAGACTATTGTAGTCAAGCGTACCCTGGAGAAACTCGGTTGGGTAAAGCCAAGGATAATGCCGGTACTCTCTCATGTAGAGATAATTCAGAAACTTCTTTTGAACTTTTTCCACCATAAGAGAATACTTGCTCTCATGTGGCCCCCAGATCATCGAGCCACTCTAGAGTCTACTTCGCACAACGAGTTGTAAAGAGTTCTCAGTACGCGGGTACTCTCGAAAACTCTGGCAGTACGCAGAACAAATCCTAACATTTTCAAAGCATTACCACTGATCGTCTCTTTGTGATCGTGAAATGTTAGGTTGCTTACAAATCTAACACCTAGATCTTTAACAATCGATGTTCTTATCAGATTTTGGTCGTTCATTTTGAGCGAAAAATAGAGTTTTTTGGGGCCTTGTGAAGGATGTAACACTAAACTGAAAGGATGAAACATTAAACTAAAGTTTATTTCGTCTTCCCCATTCACATATATTTGATATATCTGCTTGGAGAAGATTGACACCTTTAAGAAAAGCTTTAAGTCATCCGCAAATAACAGAAAGCGCGAGTTTAAAATTATATTTTTTATATTATTGATAAAAATCTAAAACAAAAATGGACCCAGGTTATAATCCTTGCAGGACACCCGAGATGGTGGAGAAGCACTCTGACGCGAATATACCGTTGGAGACGTATTGGTTCCTATTTTGGAGGTAGCTCGCCATTAATTTTAGCATACCATCGGAGAAATCAATCTCATACAAACTTTTCAATAAGACATCATGGTTAATTGTATCAAAGGCTTTGGCGAAGTCATTATATGAACAGTCTACCTGATGTCCCGCATCCAGAGCTTCCGTGACGTAATTTGTGAAGACCATCAGATTTGTCTTAACCGAGCGGCCTTTCCTGAATCCATGTTGTTCACCAATTGTAAACGGCTCTACTCGGGAAGCGACGGTTCTACTTTTTATGATTTCAAATACCTTAACTAGTGCAGAGAGAACAACTACAGGTCTATAATTTTCTACGGATGACTTAGAACCACTCTTGTGTATGGGAGTAATTTTTGACGTCTTTCATGTTTCCGGGAAGACCCCTGTATTTACAGAAAGATTATACAAAAAACATAGTGGTTTTTTTATCAGTTCCACACAGCCTTTTAAGAAGAATGTTGGAATGAGATCTGGCCCAAGAGAATGGGTTTACTTAGATTTTTAATCGTGTCGGCCACATCCTTTTCATTGATATATTGAACGTCAAAAGTTCACACAAAATCACATAAGTAAGTTATTTTCTTTCCTCTATTACCTGTGAATCTTACTTGCTTGCACTCGTTTACACAAAATTCATCTTTAATCTTATAAATATAGCTAGCGACATAGGTACACGGACATATTGAAAAATGAAGGGAGCCCTTTGAAGGCAACCCTTGATATTGGCAAACTCCACTGTAACAAATCCTGTATATGGTTTTAAATATTGTATTATAATTAAAAAGGTTTAAATTTCTTTTCAAAAAGACAACTCAATCCTACCAATGACAGTTTAAAGCTCGTAAATTTAGTCATCACAGTGTCAAATGCGCATCTATGTGAAAATTTATATAATGAAAAGTCTGGTTAGAGCGACGCTGACCGTTAAGCCGGTATTTTGTAAACTTTAACCAAAAAATGTGATGTCCCAACACATCTTTTAATTAAAATACGTCGACCGATGGGGATTACTTTATTTGGCTTCTAACGAGAAATACAGAAATTGTTGACGGCCTTGTCCCATTATGTTTTATGAAACACCACAAAAATAATGCTTTCGTTGTGCCTCAGACAATTAGCCGCTTAATAAACAAAAATTACTTTTTAAATTTGTATAGCGTCATATGTGTCAAAAGTTTTTTTAATGTTACGTGAAGAGTTCACTTAAAATAATGGTACATTCTTTTCTCAGTAAAATATATCTGGAGCCTCCTGTATACGTACGTTTTTAAGGCTGTTTCTAAAAGAATATTTTGTCTAGTTGTAAGGACGAAATTATTGTAAAGATTTTAATTAGTTCTGATTGGATTACTGAAAAATTTGCAAAAAATAAATACAAAAAAACTTAGCATTGAGAAAAATACTTTTGATGAATAAAAATGTGTGGGGAAAATGTAGCAAATATGAATACGTTTATACAATAAATTAATAATACTTTTTTTTCAATTTTCTTTTAATCATGTTGTTAATCATTCACAATGATAGTATATGTCAAACTGCATTAAAGATAATCGTTTAGGTAATTCGTAATATTTTTGAGAAAAAAATCATGTCACACATCCTTATCCCCAATAATAATAATTTCGGATGTCAGTCCGTAACTTTCTGTCCATTCTGTTGTCTGTTGATGTCATTCTATTTTCAAAATTAGAATGATTGCTGATCTCAATTTTTTTCAATTTTCAAATTCGCATAATTTTAAAATTGTTTTTAAAGAGAATGAAAACATCGACATTATCCTTTTTTTTAATATTCCGAATAATTTTTTTTTTAATATTTTGATTTTTTAAATATTTCAGTTTCATGTAAATTAAATTTTATAAGTGCACCCATTGCTCTATCACGTATGTCATTGGTTTTAATCATAAAAAAAATAACGCCTGCCCCGGAAAGGAGTAGATCCGTGGTTCGAATCCCGGTAGCAGCCAAATATTTTTTCGTGGATTTGATGTTTCTGTATGTCTTTCTAATTGATTAATTAATTAGGTTTTTATATATAATTCTTTTTATAACAATGTCCGTTACTAACGCTACCAGATTTCTTAAATAATAATGAGATATAAAAAGAAAAAAGCATAATTATTTCTTTAATAATTACCATCACTAACGTTATCAAAACACCACACTACTCTAGATAGAGCTGGTCTCACAATCTTATGTGATGTCTGAAATGTATTTAATAAAATTACGTCATTTTGACGGGTTATAGCTAGTAGTTATATAAAATTTCTTCAGTTCTAAAATATCGTCGCTTTGGTAATTTATTAATTGATTAAATAATCTAGTTTATGTCGTTTCAGAATAATGTTTTTTTTTTTTAAATACATGGACCCTGATAAAACAAAATAATAATTTGATACCTTTCCATACACACATATGTAATAAAATGCAAGAGAACTGTCAGAAAAATTTGTAAAATTCGCTCGCATTTTTAGACTTCGCGTAACCTAGTTAAATCGCGTTCGTGAACAAAGGCCATAAAAAAATAACATTTCTCTCCGGTTATATCTTGGGCTGGATTTGTTTTATTTTGGACCTTATTGGAGTTTGATTTTTCACCTTGTGATGAGTCTGCGTGGATAGTGGGTCCTCGTCAAATGACGGTATTTTCTAGAGATGTTTTCTGTTATATGAAAAATATTATACAGTCGTAAAATAGTTGACGCGAGTTGAATTTTATTATTATATTTTTCATTCCGATCTTATATGTGAGCGCGCGCGATTGAGCGACAGGATGCAACCGGTCGACTTCAACCATATGATGTAGCGATACAGTTGTTAAAAATTAAATATTCAATACAGAAATATTACTACTACTAAAATTCAACTTTTCATATGAAATAATGTTCTATACTATCAGAAATTGTTCTATACGATAAATTAACTAAAAATACGTATTAACTGAAAATAATTATTCTGTGAAAATTGCGCTTTTGAATGCAAAATTAACTAAAAATATTAACTAAAATATTTCTAATTTGCTGTTGAATATTACCTATAAAGATATTGACTAAAACTTTTGCTTTGAATGGAATATTAACTACTTCTCTCATCAAATATTATTCTGCAGCAAATATTCAATGAAATTATAGGAACTAAAATATTTCTAACATCTTGGGCTCGCATACGAAATTGACAATACCTAATGCCCTTTGTATTTACTAAATGTATTACCTAAATAACCACAGCTATACCAACCTGTCCGTCAGGGACGAAACATAAAACACAGTTATATTCCTAAAAGTGCTACCTCTTACGCGACAAAAATACCTATTGCAGTCGGGCTATGAATATGAACTATTTCCGCCTCATAATGGCGCCTGGAACCAATACTAAAAACCTCACTAGAAATAATAAATGCGACTAAATCTCGATAAATACAATATATACTATTCGTAATACGTCGTTGAATTGGCACATGAATCGTCTAATGGATGAAGGACCCCGTTGTGTATCGTAATAACTTCAAATTCTTTTATAGGAGCAGTGTGGAAACAATTGCATAATATTACGTAATAAAAACATCTAACGAACCTAATAATCTATACATTTATGTTACAATAAAATACGTTCACCAGAAGAATTCGTGTATTAGAAATAAAACATTTCCGTTTGGGGACAAACCAGTAGAATTGTTCGAACGGTGCAAAGGGAAAAATTCACACATATTAAATAACACTGAAATTAATAATTATAAACACTTTGTATTAGCAAATTCTTACCTTGAATGGTTTCGTTCTAGACGTGCATGAACCTGTTCATATTAATTCCATGGGAAAATAATACATATATTTTCTATCTACGAAATAAGACATTTTTGAAGCGAAACTTCTTTATAAATAAGTAGATAAGGTCTCGGGGATGGTTTGTTCGAAAGGATTCTACAACAGCCCGTGAGTTTATATGAAATAATAGTTTCTTTGAATGCTAAATTTTGGTTTTTTAAACCCTCAGCATCTCTGCTGAGAGGGGTTGAGGCTCCGCGCCCGCCTAAACCCGGTGGCCGACTTCCTAAGTGACTAAACGGCCCCCCTTGTTCCTCCGGAACTTACTGCATCCCGAGACTCTATCTCTTCTTTACGAGATGTGATCCCGTGACGCCCTTCTTTTAGGCTTATAATTGAGAAGGCCGTACTCTTTTGGTACGAGTTTCTGATGATGTGTGTTGTCTTGAGGCGCCTTTCTTTTAGGCCGGTGTTTGAAGAATCATGTACTCTTTTGGTACGAATTGATGACGACATTAGCCTCCTTTGCGGGCATAGTCAGCGATGTTACAAATTATTGTGCAATCTCATTATGCCTTTTCAGAATGGCGTCCCACGATTCTGCATCTTGCAACATTTACTTTGGACAAATGTTAGAGTGTTAGTAACATATTTATAATATCCCAGCTATTCCATATGAGTGAATGATTTTTATATTTATTCTGGCCCTGTCTTTCTTACAGAGGACGAAATAGAAGTTAACGTTTTCTATCAAGGTTTTACAGCATTCAGGCATGAAAATCCTTCCAAAGACAAAGGGAACCTTTTGTGGGTTATGTGGCCCTGCGCCTGGTGAGGAAAGAGGTCGGTTTATTGACGACCCCGAGCAACAAGGAGGGCCCCGCCTTTAAGGGACCCTGCAGGGGCTTGTGCGGGTTCCACGCCCAAGTGCCGGCAAGCATCTACGCCCCAACCAGCTAGGCCATCACAAACCAGATATCCCCAATCTTTAGTTAGATCTCCCCATTCTGTCCTTTACTCGTCGTTCTGAAGCTACTTGTTAAGCCAGATGTACCGAGGTACTCAAATCATAAAGAGTTAGCTGAAGACCGGATTACGCAATACTTATGCAATACAATTTTTATAAGGCTACTAAGCGTTTCTTATAGAATTATGTGTATTCAATTGTTAGTACAAATAGTATGAAAATCCCCATACTTTAAAATATATTCGTTCGGAAGAATTTCTCGTACGATTTGGATTGATATCTGGTTATGCAATACATAACGCGTCGACAATTATTATGAATCTATTAAGCACTGCATATAGAGCTCCGTAAAATCAATTGTTAATACAAATGGTATGAAAATCCCTATGCATCAAAATATATTCATTTGGGAGATATTCCCGTACGAATTGAGCCAAGATCACACAAGAAATCGTGATATTAATTATACATTATTGCTCCGATTTTAAATCTTCCCAAAATAAATACATTTCAATAGTGAAAATAATTAATCGATAGATAATATAAATGTGTTCCTTAGCTGTTACACAGTGGCGGTATGATCCTCTCTGGTACTGATGAATGGTAGATTTCTCCATACGTCCGGGCAGCAACTCCGTCCGCAAATGCTGTTCTGGAACTCAGGGCTCCGTCGGTAGTCTGTCGGGCAGCGCTCCCGCTCGCAAGTCTGGTCTCGAACTGAAGGGGCAGAGTATATCGTGTTCGCTCCTTTTATAGTAACGATTTCACCATACCTCTGAAATCCACGCTAGTGCAGTGACTCATCCTATGCGCGATGACCTCACCGCCGGCGCTCGCCATTGGCCGGATTCAGTCATCAGGACGGTCGCCTCCGTCTCAACCCGTCGAAGGCAAAGCGCGCCTGTGATTGGTCCGTTTCGTTAAA
>JADDOH010006472.1:0-14158 GCA_016648135.1 Agrypnia vestita
GAGGGACACCGGAAGAAATTATAGCTGGTGAAAAGCTGTATCCACCGAACGCATTGCATTGGAATCTATCAGTAAGATTTGACTAAATCTACTACAGTAGTCTTCTCTGCGTGTACGTAAGAAATGTACATGTTTTTATAGATATATAGATATGTTAGAATAAATATGAATATCAGCATGTGTAAATATAAAAATATATATATAAAATATGTATGAGTATATACATAAATTTATTAGTTTACTTTCTAGTTAATGGTAGTGGTAGTAGTAAAATCCTTTGCATTTGTAATTACTATAATCATAGACCAAATTGAAAATAATTTTTCAGTCAATTTATTAAATTTATGTTCCATGAAACAATAACTAATAATATACAATAAATAAAATATTGATTGAAAAAATATATTACTAAAAACTACCCATATTATATTATGATGTATATAAAATTGTTACATTAAATCTTACATTAGGAATCATAAACAAGCCAACAGGATCGATATCAAAGAAAAGACCAGGACGTTAACGGACACATTATGTTAGACGCCAGCATACTGGAACGTAAAGTATTTCAAGGGGTGGATACTATCCACTGGATAGAGCTCTATTATAACTGCGGTTATAGGCTTCAAGTCCCATGATATGAGGCCACTATAGAAGTAGAAGAAAAATCTATCAGGGTCATTAACGGTCTGTACATAATCTGTATTTCCAAATTATTTAAGTAGAATGAATAATAAAATAAGTGCGTTACAAATAGTGTAAGTATTGTTATCCATTGCCAGCTAAAAAAAACAAATGGCGAAATCGTATAAAGTAGTGAAAATTACAGATTGTTTTAAAATACATCCAGATAATATTTGATTTGCAGAAATATCGTACACTATATATCAGGGGCGTACAGTGGGAATATAGCAGCATGACTTTTAGGTGACTAATTATTTGGAAAAAAAAATCGGAATACAATATATATTTCGTAATATTTCTATCAAAATAATTGTCGTCACGACATTCATATTTTGATGTATCATAGAAATCTGTAGGATGAATATTTGATTTTTTTCCAAAATATACGTTTACAAAAAGTCATGTTTCAATGTTCCCACTGCACACGCCTGCTATATATTATTTATGGTATACATTTATGTCTGTGAATCTCGCCACATGCGCACTGTTTTTTGGTACTGGTCAATCTAGCTGTCATTGAGCAAATGAGTATGCACGGCATATATCAAACACTGTGGAAATATTTAAGTTTTCTCTTTATACTTTAAAAAGCTACTTTTAGTTTGAAAAATGTTATATTCTAGTTTGAATCAAGTCGCACTTTATATTATGGAAACGCGTGCTGTACATACATTGTCTACGATATATTAATTAATTGTCATATTCATGTATTTCAGCTAAGAAAGTCATATTTCTAATATCGTTTTTTGGATATCTTTTATCATTATTTTTATTTAATATTAGTAATTTGAGGACACAGCATAAATAAAAAATATGTCATTATAGAAAATATGTTCCTAAATCAGTTATAAACGGTTATTGCGTGTGTTTAATACATATCACAGCAACAATGAAAAATGCAAAATTAGAGTATAGACGTTGTAAGACTTTCCATTATTGTTTTACAATGAAATTGTATTTGATAGATCTTTCTTTAAATTGAGTGCTAGAATATCATTTTCAAAACGTAATTTTGTTGTTTTGAAAATTACGAAAAAAAAATATTGAGGATAAGAATAAAAAGTGCCACTTTGAATATGACACGATACAGGACAACGTTTTTGAATATGATTATCTGGCAAAGAGTGTTAATTTAACAGTTAAAATCTGATTAACTAATTTAAACTATTAATTAACTTGAAAGCATTTGTGTGTTTTTGAAGCATTGGATCAAAATATTATTTTGAAATTCCGCTCTGGCTTATTAATTAGTTACAAACACTTCTGTCTTAATTATATCTAATTCACCCATGGAAAATCACGGGGCATAATAAAAACGTCCGTTGCGTGTTACTTGGCCCGCGCGCTGGTTGCATGTCACACTCTGATTGAAATAAAAATAAAAATATTAAGTTATAATTCCAACAAGTCACGGACCGACAGATAACGAAATTATTATAATATTTAAATAGCCTTCAAGAGCTGTCAGACATCAATGTGGGCGTAATAGTTATCACCGGCCACGAAGCTGCTACCATAGCTGACAACACCACGCGGCAAGCAGACACTGTGCCACTATTGGCTGTGAATCACCCACCAAAGCTGCCTATTGGGCCGGCCATTGACATCTACCATCGGTGACAGCCGATTGTAGACACCAATGGCCACGCAGCGGTCATCGCCAGCCGCGAATCGGCCACCATAGTCACGCAAGGACTACTACATGCCACGCAGCAGCCATACATCCGCTTGCAGGGCCTAGCAACTTACCTGCTAGTAGTAATATATTGTCTATGTAAAGTGTTGTAATTTTATATTAAAAGACAATTTAAATAATTAAATTAATAAAATGTATTTATAAAGAAAGACTTTTCGCTTCTTTTGGCCTCTTTCATAACAAGTGTGAATTCTGCAAGAAGTCAGGGCCCATCACGTAAGACCTGACATATTAATTTATCAGATTCTCGGCGTGGTCAAATTCTGAAAGAGAGCGATGTCAGATAATAAATCAAGATATTATTATTCGTTAGTGTAGTGTCGCAGACGGGTTTCTCGGCTCCTCAGTTTAAGGCCTTTAAAGTTGTCTCGAACTTCTTAAGTGACTTCTTCCCGGGAGAGCATACGTCATTCACGCATAAGTTCATGATGAAGTATTATAAATCAATTATTGAAAATTATTAAAAGAGTAAGTGACTGCATTACTTGCGATACTAAGAGATGATACGATGTGAATGTTTTTAAACCTTTATCTCGCAGACGAGGTTTTGCATATTTAGCAACGACCTCGCTCTGCGCACGCAAATGCACGAAAGAATTTAAAATATTTTCTGGTGCAGATTTCAATTGCCGCAATAATGGTTGGACTTGTTGGATTCCCATGGTCACAGCTTCACTTTCTCTGCTGAAGGCAACGAGAAAAGTTTTTTTGACGCAAATTTTTACCAAACGCATCCCGTTTGTGTTATTCAAATTGTCATGAGAAGTGTTTTTGTAACGCCGTCTGCCGCACTTTATGGACCTCCGACGTTACATTTTGTACGCTTCGTTTGAGATATAAGTGGAAAAGACTACGAAAAATTAACTTTTTACAAAAATTATCCCAGTAATTACATACAATCGTTGTGAACTTGAAAATTCTCTAAAAAAATTAAACAAACATTTTGCGATCACGCAATACTCAGTCTTCGCAGTGACGTCGCCGTACCTACCTGTACCTGTGTACCAAAAAAGACTCAAAGATCGGCGATTAATTTTTATAACTGTTATTTATTTAAAAACTTAACGAAAAAATAATAATAAACGATAATCGCAGCCTTTCTGGTGCAATTGAGAAGAAAATTTGTGTGTTGCCATGCGATTATTTATTTTATTGTTGGGACATAGTAGTACGGATGTGCGGATGGACATAAAGAAATTATATTCTGTAGGACAGTTTACATTTTCAGCTGTTGAATGTTAGTTTCTGAATAAAGAATTCATAAAATTGTATAAAAAATTGTACTTGTGGGTGTTTCTTGTAATAAATCAATTAAGATACGAATTTGGAATATTCATTTAAACTTCGCGTAAAATTACTGGATTCTCAAAAAAATTGGATAATTTAATTAAATCAATGTAACCCGGTAAAGCACTTTTAATGAATATAATAAATAGATATCATCAATATTTTTATTATATGGATATATTTTATAAATTATTCGTTTCATTTCAATGAGAGTCGGGGTGTTTTGGTTAAGGATTCCCCTTTAATACAAATCAAATAAAATAAATAAAACCTTCGAATTCCAATTGGAATTTCTGCACAGTTTTTATTATTTTATTTAACTTGTATTCAAACAAATGAATTTTTCGTATTCGATATAAGTTACTGTAATGTTAGTTCATATTGAATTGATTGTCAGAAATATTGAAAAAAGTAACCCATAAAAACCAAGTTTTTACAATACTCCCTTTCTCATTTTCGGGTTTCGTGTCTACCATATGCTTCGGAATCTCCATACAACTTACTGATTTGTAAGAAAAAACCATTAAAAATTTGAAAAATCCAAAATTGTACTATAATTATTATTTTTTTTAACGAAAATTTGATAGATCTTCTTGATCGTTGCCACGAGTCTACTTGCAAAGTTTCAACTCGATTGGATCACGGGAAAAGAGTTAAAAATCGATCCAAAGTTTTTTCGTCAGACAAGCAGACAAGCAGAGGCCACGAGTTAAAAGAAAGGAAGTAAAAAAAGTCAGAAATATTGAAAAAAAATCAAACTTTGATATTGCATAACTCCATCGCTATTGATGTTAGGTCATATTTAAGTGTTTTTGT
Organism: Agrypnia vestita; assembly: GCA_016648135.1. Classification (NCBI taxonomy): domain Eukaryota; kingdom Metazoa; phylum Arthropoda; class Insecta; order Trichoptera; family Phryganeidae; genus Agrypnia; species Agrypnia vestita. The sequence goes on from JADDOH010006472.1 coordinate 4,484, forward strand.
AATAGGGTTTTGGTTGAGGATGATGTATTAGGTATCTGGAGAAGCTTTTTAGGGTTACCATCTGTCCTGCGACGGGAAATCTCTGAAGTCGTGAAATGTTTGATAATTTTATTATATCGATAAAACAGTTACCTACAAGTTATACATAAGTACGATTACAAAGACAAGGATAGATACTCGATGGACTAGAGCCTCCGGACTACGCCGGGGTCGATATGAGACTGACATGCCCGTATATGGTGTTGGCTGCTTTTTATATGTTTTGCGAACAAATAACTTTATTGAAGTCTAGCTGTATGTATGGATTGCAGTGACACTGCTGTGCCTCGATTTGCTCATTTGCGGCGTCATTGCCACGTCTGTGTATGTGTGGCCTGGATTGGTGGTTTATGTATTATGGTATGAAATGCCACAGAGTTTTATCTATAAATATATTTTTTTACTTCTACTCCTTTTCTGACATTCTTTATTTTGCGACATGTGTTTTTAATGAAAAATTAATAAATAGGTACGTTATCTTGCTTTTTCTTATTTTCGTTTACGCAGAACAAAATGGAACTAAATGAAGAAATGTGATATATTTAACGGGTTTAACGAATTGCCTGTTGAAATGAGGACTGAAAAAATTACGAGGCACTTAAGAAAAACGTTAAAAAATACCTTCAGAGTTCATTAAATTTTTATTTTATATGTAAGCCACCTACTTATTATTATTATTTAAAATGTAATGATACTCCTCTCCTACACATGAGTGTAGAAGAAGAATATCCATTATAAGTAACTGTCTCTATCTTTATTGTAAAAAAAAATGTATTTGTAATAAATAAAAAAGTAAATAAAAAAATATGCGAGTCACGAAATACAAAGCGTGATACACACAACGATTAATTCGTATAACGAACGAACAGAACAGAATAGAACAAACGAAAAAAAATCTGTTGTAGAATAACGAAAGAAAATGTGATACCTATATGTTGTAAATACCGAAATACAAAGCAAAATACGCATAAAGAATAATTCGTATGCCTAATGAAAAGAACAAAACAGAACAACTAATCTGTTGCAGCATGTTAAAATTTAAAAAAATGATCAATAAATAATAGTTATCTGAAGTGGTTAACTTGAAAATGATAATGATTTCGATTTATTTGATGTAAAAATTATCTTATTTATCATTGGTGAGCTGGGAGCATACACTTTTATAAACTGTCTAGATACGGTCATTCAAGATCGGTAAAAATAAACGCACATCGGTTTTAATTGAAGAATTCGTGAAGCTGTGTGATTTATAGCAATACCCCCCGTTGCTAAAGACACCAACAATGACAACTCGGCTGTACGAAAGGCATTTCCAAGACATTTAATTAACTGCTTATGCCAAACTGTCCATCCATTTTATGCAAACTTATAGATCCAAGATAACAGTGATACATTTACAAGAATACGTAATAAAAGAGATAGTAGGTATGAAAATGTTACGAGAGCAATTAAAATTTCAGATCGGACCTATAGAATGCAACGTGATAATGAGAAATATCGTACGACATTTTACTTTTTTACGTATAAAAAGCCCAACAACGTATTATCATTTGTCGCTATACATAAATAAGCGGTAATTTGATTTTTTGATATTTGTGTGTGTTTATTTTTTTTCTAATTAATCACTTTTTCTGATTTTAAAATTTCGAACATCTTGTTGTTTTCAAGAAATCTGGTAATAAAAAGAATCTCATCTAACCATATTCGACAACATGTTAACCATCGCGTCTTAAGACAAGTAAAATGCTAGAATAATATTATACTCGTATACAGTAGCATCCAAACGCTAGTTAAAATGTTATTATTAAACTTGCTATATCCGATTATGAATATAGATTTAAAATTTAAAATATCACTTCATTTACTATTTTCAATAAGTATATAATATCTAGAAATGAACCATCAATATCGAATGAAAAATATATTTTTTTAATTATAATTGTTTTTAATTTAATGTAATTTAAAAAAATAATGAGTGCAACATTAGTTGCATTACCAACAATTACAACTATCGTGACAAGGTGTTAATGAGTGGGTTTTATGTGCATAATGCATTAAAAAAATATCAAAGTTTTCATCAGCAGAAACAGATTTATTCATACATACTACACTTAATTAATCTAATTTCCTTCAAAGTAGTCCGCTTGGTAATACACACGCTTCTCCCAGTGGTCTCGCCATTGTTGGATACACTTCAGGAACGCATTTTTTGGAATGGTGTTCAGCTGGGCCGTCGGGAGTGGAATGCTGAATTTGCATATCGCATATATTCATATGACATATTTACTCGGGGTGTATCCAAAACCACATGGAGCCATATCGGGAGAGTAAGGAGCCTGACAAACCAATGAAATGCTGAATTTGACCGATAAAACTTGAATCAGACGAGAAAAATGGAAATTTCGAAAGGAATTGGGTCTACTCCATCGTTTGCAATGTCGTCACGAATTTTACGAACACTCACTTCAAACTCAAATCCTCGATCAAAATTGAATGTACCGATCCAATGCTTATCCTCATAATTTTTTTCAAATTCAGCATTCCACTCCCGACGGCCCAGCTGAACTCCATTCCAAAAAATGCGTTCCTGAAGTGTATCCAACAATGGCGAGACCACTGGGAGAAGTGCGTGCGTTACTAGGCGGACTACTTTTAAGGAGGTTAAATTAAGTGTAGTGTATATTTATAAATCTGTTTCTTTTCTGTTAGCAATTTCGGCACGAATTTTACGAACACTTAATTCAAACTTAAATCCTCGGTAAAAAATTAATGAACTAATCCAATGCTTATCCCCACAATTTTCTCAAATTCTCGGACTGGGAGACAATGATCCTTTTTAACCAAAGTTCGCATTTGGTTTATTACATTCTTGTTTCGGTTTGTTGAACGGCTAGCGGGATGCTGTCAACTGGTATGTAGCCTATAACAGATATTTGAAGCGCTTATATAATTTTTTCATCCGTAAGATTCTCACATTAACATCCCCAAAATCCTATTACATCTTGCAAATGATGTTCACTTGGGTATCGACAAGCTGTTGTTAAATTTAAAGCAATATTGCTGCTCATGTCATTTCACCATTTCATAATAATTAACGTTACGGGAATTTTTAATTCTGACTGAGAGCCAGTGACGGGTGCTTTCTGCAAGATGGAAAAAATCACGCAGGCGCAAGAATTTGTCTTTCACATCTCTCACCTCCCGCGCTTCATATTTTCGGGTGGAAAAATAATTGTTCGATATTATTTGAACTCCGAGTACCTATATTATAAAATAAAAAAGAGATGTGTACACAGAATATGGTTCACATTAATATTACTACTATTTTCAAAGTAAACTAAACGCTAATGCTATGAAAATAGGACTAACCCGGGATCTAACCCCGACGACAGATTACTAGGCGAGTGTCTTATTTCCACTCGATCAACGAGGTTATCGAGTTTCTTTTTTGATTAATGACTGTATATTAAAAAGCGTGAAGTAAAAGTTGACAAAGCACTAGGTTCTAAAACTGAAATATAATTGCAAATTGTAACATTCATTAAAATTGAATTCATAATTAATACGGGCGATTAAATAAATCCATCAATATAGCATTGGAAGGAGGCAGTGCATTTAATATTTTTACCAATGTTGCATCAAAAACTCTTCCGTTTCAAAGTGACAGACCAGAATAAAATATTGCCTAGCCTCAAAGCAGTCGCGGTTCAACTCTTTCCGAATCAAACACCATTCGTCAATGACTGAATAAAAATGCAATTCATGTCAGTAGGTAGGTACTGCAGAGAATCGCCCAACTGGGGCAGATGTTTGGTGTTCGGAGTAGGTACCAGCGATAGGGGTGGATGGACTGACGTCGGCCACCCGGCCGAGATCACCACCTTGAGTCCGCGCGGCGCTTATTATGAGATATCTTGTGATAAGGCAGGCACTCACAACTTATAATATTGCTCTTTTGTGGAACAATTAAAGTATTTGTCCATTCAAAATCTATTTTTAGGCATATAGAATATTGAAATGAAACGGAACACATACAAACCGTGGTTATGGCCGTCGTACTGGCTTTATTGTAAAGATATGCCATTAATTTTTAAATGTAGGGTGTTTTTTTAGACGTTTGTTTATTAACACAATTTAGCTCTCTATTAACATACTTTGTACTAACAACTACCAAAATAATTACAAATACAACTTTACCTACATATCATCTTCACACTAAAATATTAATAAAGGCCAATGACATAAAAGAGTTAATGTCAAAGTAGTAAATGTGGTTAATATAAAACTGATTACTTATAATGTTAAAAAAATTATTTCGGTATAAAAAGTTATCGATTAAAACTTGTTGTAGTAAAGTTATAGACACTCTAATTTTCACGAATATAATAGAATTTTTATGGTTTTTGGGTGAGTTTTAGTACCTAGCTATTATCACATAAAAAATAGAACTTTTTAGTATATCAGAATAAATACCGCAGAAATTCTACAATAATCTAGACCTAGTACTTTTATTTAAGACGTCTTATTTATTAGGTATAATAAAACGTGGTTTTTGAATGCAGATGTGACCTATATTTTCTTTTAAGTTTTACATAGATACAAGATGTTGCCACTAGAAAGTGATTATTTAGATATTCAACAACACCCCCACTATATCTAAATAATCGCAAAACAAACATACACGAAACATGAACAATCCCCAACAAATCCATAAAATCGTAATGTTTCTTTGAACATAGCTCTTTTGTAAGCAAATCAGCAGGCATCTCAGCTGTAAGTAAGTATTGCAAATCTACTAATTTATTTGCGACACATTCTTTGGTAAAATGATACTTTACATGTATATGTTTAGTCTTTTTGTGAAATATTGGATTTACCGACAACTTATGTGCACTCTGATTGTCATTAAATAACTTAAAAATATACTTTTTTTGTAATTTCATATTGCAAAGCTCTACTATACAACATACCCTTTAAGACTAAAGAATTCTCCGCTGCGAAAGCCCATTCACAATAGTTCTCACGTCCTTTGAGTTTAGGTACGTTCATAATATAGTTCGTGGTCATTTTTTTACTAGCACAGCCCGTTATCTCAATCTGCAAAAACTTCTACAGCACAACTTTGCAAGAATATCGCGAGAAAACAATCAATCCTGGGCCCATTTCCTATAATAAAACGTGGTTTTTGAGTGACAGATGTGAACTATATTTTCTGTTTAGGTTTTATATTATATTTTGTAATTTTTTTGGTGTTGCTTTACTATTTTTTCTTTATATTTTAATTAATAAAATAATAATATACTTACTAATCTCATATCGCAGCATTTATTATGTAAGTAGGAACAAAAAATATTCAGAACACTTTGCGGTTTGCAGCTTTCAGAGGCCTGGAAAAAGGTAAACAGATAGTCCATCCCCAACAAACCATGCATTATATTTATTCACAATCTCAACAACTTGATCTTGATTCCATCAATAGTAGTTTGATGCAAAGTGGTTCGATCAAGAATATTTGAAAAAATATTCCAGTGTGGTTGTCTCGTCCTTTACTACTAACTCCTTTATATTATCTGTCATATTTTTAAAAGTTTTCTAACGCAGTATATACCCTGCTTAAATGGAGTATTGACCCTAGGGTAATGATTGTAATATTAGCAGGGGCTAGAGTCTTCTGGGATTTCTATCAATGGGTATCGATTTATAATTTTTGGGGTTTATGCATTAATGTTTGCAGATAGCAACCAAATTGGTTTATCTTATTTATTCACTTCAAGTAAATAAATAAGATGTACGTTTAACTTTCTAGTTATCCATAATAATTATTTCACTTTTCACTAAAATCCGCGATTCAGAGATCACTTGCACAAGTATTTCAATCTGTTCAATTGGGTTGAATATCGCTCTTGCTCAATGGTCTTCCACAATTATCACCAGTTTTTCTAGAATGTCATCCTCTTCCGCGTAAAATTGATTTGAAAGATCGATTATGGATCCACAATTGTTTAAAAAATTCAAACATTTCCACTAGTACAGAAAGAAGCATTCAATATATTTGTGTATTGTAGAATACATATGAATAGATGATCAGCACTGCATTTAATCATCAGTGTTTTACCTGGCACTTTACAAATAAATATGCTCGAACGTGCGAGTTGTTAACTTCAAAAAAGTTATTAATTATTTATAAATATAAAAATACTTGTTAAAATGTCTAAGTAATTCTAAGTGATTATAGTAAGCTTTCGTAAAAACAGATCCACCCATTTTTCGTAAAAATATATTTTTACGAAAAGTTGGTGGATATGGAATAATCGATTGTTTAAGCAAAAGGTTAGTATAAACCAATTTGATACAACCAGCCATAATACAGTTTCAATCTTAAGAAAAATATTTACAAATTTAAAAAATTATATTATATTAGAGTACGTTTGAAATATATCATTATACGTCCACTTCTATGAGTAGAATTGAATTGAATTAATTCAAAGATTGAAAAGGGAATTGGAATTTTGTATTTATCATATTGTTTTTGTATTTATTGTATTTATCATATCGAAATTATATTTATCATATCGAAAAGTCACAACATTCAATGTTTCGAAAAATAAAATGTATAAATTTGTGTCCTAATAGGTAGATAAAGAACTTTCTTGTAAAATCAATGCCTACCTAAAAAAATTTATTTAAAAAAGCCCAAAATACATATATACATATATATATTATATATATATATATATATATATATTGTGACATTTATTGTTCCATATCACCCGGGCGCACTATAATCCACGACGATAGAACCTTTTCTAGACGGTCATCACCGTATCAAATAAACAAGGAAACAACCGAATTTTGTACTACGGTATCCCTGGAGGGACGCACGTCGCACGGGGCCATAGCTCGCTTCACTATCGGCGCGTTATTACTGGCGAGACTTCCGTCCAGGTGACAGGCGATCGGGGCCGCTCCACAGGGTAAGGAAATCAGTTTTGACGAAAGATGTGAATTATTAGACGAAATTGCTTCTGGTATTTGTAATGATGCAATCTGATCTGTTTTTATAATTTGTGTACGAACAGAGCGGTCCCGAGGACCCCATCTTTCGACCAGAGCGGCCTGCCTTGCCGTCCGTGCTCGAGAGCATCAGGCTGACCTGCCCAGAAAATGGTCCAGCTCCGGTCAGCGACGGGCGAGGATTTGGCAGACCACACGCTGCCTCAACTAGCTGCAGAAGTCAACCTTGCCGACCAAATTTGCTGTTCCGCGCCAATGGAGTCGACGTGAAACAAATTAAAAGCTCTCCTTATTCTTTATATCCTGCAGGCTCATCCGAGTCGCAGTACGAAGACCATCTCAAAACCTCACTTACTACCATCACTTCTAATACCGCAAAATGTACATTTTGTGTCTGGAACCGCAAGTCAAATTTGTAAAATGGCGGACACAATGCCGGACCGCTTAAATAATTTTGAACTCCTTATTTAAATTAAACTTCTGAACTGGCCAGTTCCTTAAACATTATCAGAGGATCCCTTATAATTTCTCCACGCCTCCACATCAGGGAATATCATACAGTGTAAAATCATCGAACAATCTAGCGTCATTTTGTTCTCAAATGTTTATATTTCTTGTCATATAACACCTAACCTCAATGTTGCTATAAGCTTATTATTGGACGGGCTATTTAAACATTAACCAACTTTTAGTATCTAAACTCATTCACTTATTCTTTATGAAACCTGGCTATAATAAAATGCCGTCAGACAGATTGTAGTCACACTTAAGAGCGATGGTCTCGTAAAATAAACTATTTGCATCATTGTAGAAAACTGTAAATTCCTTTGTCATAAAATATTTCTTGCCCGCCAAACATTAAAATTTTTCAGATTAATCTTCAATTATTTTAGCCCTTTGTTCTAAATTAATGACTTTATTTCTAAACTAGCTGTTCGTATCCGGCGTTGCACGGGTTAAGGATTAAGTTGAAAATAAATTTGTGGGTGGAAACAAAGGTTTGATTCAAACGGTATCGATTTGTATCAAAAATATATCAGGGGGAGAAGAAAAGGTAAAAGGGGAGGGAGGAAATATAACCTGTTACCCGCCGAGTCCTAAAGAAAAAGTTTCCAAATTTTAAGTCCAATCGGTCAAACGGTGCAGATTTGCGTAGAAAATATGTCAGGGGGAGGGGAAGGGGTATGAGAATAGGGGGAAATGTTGCCTAGGTTACCCGCCGGGTCCCAAAGCAGAAGTATGCAAAATTTGAATCGAATCGGACAAACGGTGTGGATTTGTATAGAGAACAGACGGACAGACAGACAGACAGATAGACATTGAGTTTTATAGGTATTGATATCCTCAACTTTTGGATTCCGAACGTATGAGGAGAAACAGGAAAATTCTACACCTATTCTGTATCTGACCTGGTAAGTTGTTGGCCGTTCCAAAGTGTTCATGTTGGTTTTGTCTCGAAGGAAGCAACGAAACTTCATACGTTGACGTCGACATATGCAACCATTCTCATAACCTACGATGCCTAGTTATGAAATGTTCTTTCATATAGTATTTCAGATCTCATAAAAGCAATTAATCTGCACGTCGGTGTCAACGGTTGAAAGTCGACCACTACCGAATTCCTTGCGAGATGTTTCCATTTTTTTTTTATTCCATTTGATTCAATTTTATGTATTTTATGTTATTAGACTTATCGTTTCATTTTATTAATTCTCAGGCCCCCAAAATGCTATTCATTTTTTTTATATTCTATAAGGCAGTGAACTTGCAGCTTTTTAAGTAAATTATGTAAAATTTTTGGAACCTATTATTTCTAGCCAAGCAGAAGGCGTACATTATAATTAATTTTTTTTTCACACAAGGAGGTGCCTAGAATTCTTACTTTAATTTTTAACATTTCTTTTTAACTTTTTCTTGGCGTTCTAACACTTCAAATGTTCGTTTTTATTTTCCTGCAAACTATTTTTTTTAGCGTTAGAACTTCAAGATTTCAACTTTTATGAATCCAGACCATTCGTCTTGATCTCTTGACATGTAAGAGATTTCCATAGCTCACATTTTGACTGAAGTTTTGTAACTTGTTAACCCCATTGTTTAAAATAAATTGTACTAAAATCCGAACATAGGATTTTCTGTTTCATTTTCTATATGTCACCTTGAGCTTCCTTCTACAAAGCAAACTCCGAAAGGTAACACGACTCCACGACTCTCGACTGTATCTAACCGGTGAAACAAAGGTTTGGAGCATCCCTATCCAACCATAGGGGTTGGGGTGAGGATGTACCCAGACTAATCCCGTTGCAATATATATATATATATGTTTTGCTTGAGGTTTCCGCGAGCGTTATTGTATGTAACAAAAGGAACTTCTGGACTCCCTCGCGTTTTCTGTAGATGGTCTCCGTGAGAAGACCAAGGCCGACGTTTCGACACGGTATCACGTGCCATTGTCAAGGCTAAAAAGGCCTCAAAAGTTACGGACTAGCCGTACTTGTTCGCGGGTGACATGAAAGGGGGGGCCTTATTGGTGGGAGATTTTCATGTCACCCGCGAACAAGTACGGCTAGTCCGTAACTTTTGAAGCCTTTTTAGCCTTGACAATGGCACGTGATACCGTGTCGA
>JADDOH010006473.1:0-66758 GCA_016648135.1 Agrypnia vestita
TTTTAAACCCCCCCTAGCAGCCAAGGGTCCTAAGTCGTGTGTTTCCAGGATTTTCAATATCCTACTTTCCTTGAAACCAAATTCTTTGTTCCTAAGATTCAATTTGGCAAAAAAAAACCATATCTCCACTCGGATATGTCAGTTGATCCCACCTCCTGTTGCCGTCTCTATCTCCATCCCTGTGCCCGTTTCGGGACGGACGTGGTGGCTTCAGACGGTTTGAACTCGCTTCACAAGCGCGATAATTAATTTTTAATATTTAATTTCTAAGTTCAGTCCATATTGTCGTTTGATCAACCGTAACCACAATCTATCGGGTACTCCCCTAATCATAGTTGATGTTTCTTCATTATCTACCATTATCCTGTCCCGTTCTCCCGTATTTCCACTCGTCTTTATCGGAAATTTAACGTTTCTTGGCCGCTATATCATGGGATCAATTTCCATATATTCACCACGTGCACACTACATACCTAGATATAACAATCATCCAAAGGTACTATACCTAATTTTAAATTAATTTTGGGCGATCTTTTCTCGTGAATCCCCAATGAATCCTGTCTTTTGGCCGCGACTCTCCGCGCACAGGGACGTATTAGCTCCCTCCGTTGCGGAATTTAAACATAACTTGTAACCATTTATTATTATTTTTATTGGCAGTAAGATTGATCCACAAAGTAACTATGTTACATAGACAGTGAATATTCTCGAACAATATAATACTGGAAGAGTACTATTCGCTATAACACAATAAACTATTAATGTAAGTTAAATTAAATTTTTAAATTCAGTGGAAGATTTTTAAGATCGTTTTGCTTTTAATTTTTTTCCCAAACAAAATAAATAAATAAATAAATAAACACACAGATACACACTCACACAACCCACTATTGGACATGTTTTTATTATTCTTTTATCGATTGTATGTATGCGTTTTCGCGTAATTGGCCCAAAACTCTGTGCATCAATTATTGTCTTTTCTTCAAAGATTGATTAATTATATGGCTGTAAGAAACCCAATAAATGAAAACAAATAAAACAAATAAGTAAATAAACCTCCAGTGCCGCAGGCAAGGCGTCGGATTAATTCAGTGCTCATTTATTGCCAAGGCACGGACGCCTCCGCTGATAACTATATACCGCTCACCATGTTCTTAGAGGTGTGTTGAAAGATTGCTAGTATCTGTCGAATCGGTCTCAAGTAGTTGTCTGTATTTGTACGTTTATAATTGTTACATGCTCTTGCTATATCCGTTCCACTTCACATTATTGTTCCTCCCGTCTTCGAATTTCTATCACACTATGTTCTCCTATGTTTTTGGTACTTATATGCTTGCTTTTTTCTTGCATTTACTCCTATATATATTTGTTTCATTTATCCATCCATCTATAAGATCCCCATACGCTTTATCCTTTTATTTCATGTGTATATGGGCCGCAAATTCATCTTATTTTATTTACAATATTCTTATCTAGATACACTTGTTCCAATTATGTTTTGTGGTTATTACTACCAAACCCGGCGAAATCTGAGCTAGAATAGCCATTCGTATACACGTTACCCGTCCTGTTGAAACTACGCTAACGTCGGACAGGTTTGTAGTGATTACATAGCTAATATATTGTATCTATATTCGAGTATATTATTTTCTTGTCGTGCCATTAATATGCTTACACGTTATCGTTATCTCTTTCCTAACTGTAAATACCGTCATTGCACAATTACCTATCTGTTGTAAAAGCCTGAAGAGCGTTAGTCTACAGATAAATATAATAGAATTATAGTTAACTTCTCTACCCGCCTACGTTATTCGACTCCCGCGAAACGAAAATGAATCATTCTTCGCTCCTCGATAGAGCGTCAGTCTACAGATAAATATAATGGAATTATAGTTAAATTTCCTATCTGCCTACGTTATCCGACTCCCGCGAAACGAAAATGAATCACTATTCGCTTCTCGACAGAGCGTTAGTCTACAGATAAATATAATGGAATTATAGTTAACTTTCCTATCTGCCTACGTTATCCGATTCCCGCGAAACGAAAATAAATCATTATCCGCTCAGTTAAGGTCACCCCTCTGGTACATCGTATACGTTTTAATCCGTGTTATTACAAATTATTTATGGGCGTTTTCCTCTCGCGATCCCCCGATTAGACCTGCCTTCCTTAGTTTTGCTCAATATTCTGCCTCTCTGTTGCACGGGGATCCACTCGAGATGAAGATATACGGCTCTCAAACGATTTCAAAACCCGAGCAAAAAAGTCAATAATTCAGAAACCTCGTGGAACTGTCAATATCATCGTCACCTTAGAGTAGACGTTAATCGGTTTTTTAACGGCCCTAAACGCAATAATCGCGACCCAAATCTACGAAAGCCGTGTTCAGTATTTTTTTTTGGGAAGCACATGTGGACCGCTCGGACCGCGCCGATCGTCAACCATTTGTACCAAACGCGGCTTTACCACAAGATTAATATGTTTTATAAGAATTGAATATTAACTGCTCGTAACCTATATCCGATCAATCGCTACTAACTCCCTCCCAATACTAGCGTTTCATCATTCCCAAATTTTTGTAGCTCCAATACTACGGCCAGTTTAGCTCAATTTTTCCCCGCGTAGCATTTAAATCATCTTAGAGTTCAAAATAAAATAATAAAATAAAATAAATAAAAAATCTATAGAAACAGGTGATTCATCACAAGTTATAATATACTTTTTGTTAATTCATACATAGGAGATTATTTAAAAAATTGTATGAAACGTTAGAAAATTTGTCCCATTTACATGTTTTGTGATTGAATTGTGAACATTATTTTCTTTCCTAAAAATGAACACGATATGGAACATCGAGTTTAGACAAAAAAAACTACCCATAGAAGAGACTTCGCAGTCCCTCGTCGCCTGGGGCAAGAAGACTAAACGCGACGCTGAACAAAAATATAAGTTTCTTACAAAGAACGAAGATAATGTTATTCCATTGTGGTTTTTCTGTTTCGCTTGAATGCATCTGCAATCCGACTTCATTCATTCGATATGTGTGTGTTCCGACAGTATCTAAGTGTATAACATAAAATTTTGCTCGTTATATTTGGTTAAGGGCCTTTAAATTGAATCTAATACCTATTACTATAAAAAGATATTTGCAATATTAACAATGTTCCTGTATAACAAAATAATAAATTAATCAATAAAAAAGTTTGTGCACATAATGATCATTGTAATTAAATAAAAAGATTTTCCCAACAATACAATAATTAAAGTTAACCACAAAATTTATCACAATAGTAGGTACCTTACTCTATTAAATATTTCTATCGTCAAAAACACCACAATCTTACTAGGATTAATTTTAAATTTACCAATATTTTTCTTCTCTTTATTATATGTGGGGTATAAAAGCCAAGGGAGCAATATGTAAGTAATCATTGTCCCTCCATCTGTCCCCGTAACTTCGTGTAACGTCCGTAATTTCGTTCGAATTCACGGCTAAAAAAATGGCCGGAGATGAGCCACCAAACCCGAACCGGCCGTTTTACGCTTGTTGCTACGGCTGCCCTTCCGTGGAGCGCCAAAATGATCCTTTATATATATATATATATACGAGGACTTAGAAAAGACGCGATGTTCCGTCGTTTTTGACGGGTTGCATCTAGTATCCAATAAAATTTGAATGCATTCATCGAGGATTAATAATTTATAATGTACTGAAATCGAGATTTTATAGGAAATAAATAAATTTATTGAAAACATGATTTTAGAAGGGATAGACACATGAAATCTAGAATTTAGTATATTTTAAATTAATAATCCTCGGTGACTGCGTTCAAAACATTTTTTAATTTTTTGGATATTACTGCCTTTGATTTTATATCCTACATACATATATACTTTTTACTCTTTTCTGTACGAGTAACAGTTTCCAGATGGTCACACGCGGCGAGTGCCTCTCTAAAGTGGATGTTTTCAAGATATACTTTATTACATTATACAAACGTGGATAATGGGGGGGTGGAGTGTGTACCCCAATTTTCCAAAAGCAGTAAAATGTTAGACAGCAGAAATACACATTTGTATGGCGAGTGGTGATAAATTTCACTTTTATTATTTCAGTGATCACGCATTTTGCTTTCCAAAATACTAATAAGATTACGTTTTCAATACTTGAGTGGTCCTCTGAATGGGTGAAATTTGATAAGCAACTCTATAAAACACATGTTTCTTAGACATAAAAAAATGTTTATAGTTCGATATTTTATGGGAAGAACAAGAACAACAAATTCGTAAAAATTATTGTTTGTAGGGAATAAAAGAAAAGTGTTTCTACCCACGGTATACGTTCATTCAGAAATAGCACGTGTTTTGTAAATTTATCAATACAGTCTGTATTGTTGGAGGATATAGAGAAAGTAACATAATAGTATTTGTTTTGTATTTTTGTTAAAATACATGGGTAATGATTGGATTTTTTCCAGTGTATTAAGAAATTACACTACCTTGAGGCTAGCGAAAGAGAAAACTACAATTTCAAAATGAAGACTACAACACGCACACGTTCACCAGTTTGAAGACTACAAAGTGTGCGCTACATTTGTATTAGGTACAGAAGGTACCGATACATTACACTTCATCAACTTCAATAAACTACATGAAGTCAACTAATTGTAGTACTACAAAATTTGAAGGGGTCATTTTATTGAAATCAACTTTAACTATATAAACTTTCCAAAAAATAAAATCTGATGGGGGGGGAGGAGGGTGAGATTTCAAAAAGACGTTTTAGCTACACAACTTACATGAAAATCGGACAAAATTTTCACAAAATTTAAGTGTGAAATTTGAAGTGTGTACTTTGAAATATAAAGTTGATGATGTGCAGCTTGAAGTGTGTAGTTTTTAGTGTGCAGTTCACTTACAAACGTGTGAAGTGTGTGCTTCAGTATAATGTAGTACTACATTGTAGTACTTAGTACAAAGCGGACCCATCACTATTTGAGGCATCAGAAAATATATATTTTTTATAATATAGGTTTTATTTTAAAAAAATATAGTTTTTTGACGTAAATATTGCATGTTTCAAATTATATTTATTATCATTGTTTACGGCATAGTTGGTTAATATTTTTTATTAACAAATTATTTTGAAAATTTCAAAATGGCGGAGCTATATCCAATCGCTTACACCGGTCCAAAATAGTGGACATTGAGGGAGATCTCTTAAAGCAGTTAGTTATGTTCAAAAATAATTATTTAACATTTATTTGTATTTAAATTATATTTTTAATTATCACGTTAAAAATAAACAAAAAAAAATTCACGTTGTCTGTTTATCTTTGACAAAGAATATTAATTCTTTTTACTTAGAAAATTATCCCAATTATAATAATTTCTTTGTCTGTTCGTCTGTCCGTCCATCTGTCTATCCGTAACTTTCTTTAAGGTCCGTAACTACTTTTGTATAAACTTTTTTCTTTCATTACTTTTTTTCTTATTTCCGTTTTTTTTTCTTTTTCCCTTCTTTAGAGTACGAGTATCTTTACTTCTACCGGTTTCGATACCATTGTTTCAATACCATCTTCGTCAAGGTGGACACATACTAATTATTATCCATTAGTTATTTAGGTAAATAGGTTAATTTTTGAAGGGGGGCGTGGGTACGATTATGATGGGGGCAATTGAGAATTAATTAATTAACGCCGAAATAAGGAATATATTAAATAATGGGTTATTCATAAAATTTAACTGGTTATTAATTATATTGGCTTTAGTATTCAGTCATTTATTGATTTCTAATATTTCTAAGTTATTCAATCTAAGGCCTCTATTATTCATATAGAGAAACTCAACACCTTTGTCTTTTTTAAATGTGTGGCATGTTTCCAAAACAATGTTCATTATTACGTTAGAAATATTATTCCTTTCTAGTGAATATTTTTATATTACGTGAAAGTATATTTTACAATAATTTAAAATTTGAAACGAAAGCGTTGACCCTTTCAGGCTGTCAATTACATTAACACCTCCACCTCCCCTGCAAGACGTTCTCCCATCAAAGTATGAATCTCCTCTTTTCAAGCATCATTTGCATTTTCCCTCGAATAGATTCAATCTGCAGGAGTACTCCTGTATTAGTGGAGGACTTTGTAGTATTACAGGAGACTTGTTTATTCAAGAAGCTTATGCTCGCTTTATCCTTTAGCTGTAATTGTTGCCTTCAGTTACCGCACCTAGTGCGTATTTCAAGAGAAATGTCGAATCTCTTTCCTACGCCTGTTCTTCTACCAATATTTCTAAAAGTGTCTTTGAAATTTTTTACACGTTATATCTACACGTACTATCATGGCTCGTGTCCGCGGATGAGATTTTTTTGTAAATTTCGATTCAAGACAATCTCTTAAAAGTATGATGCTCTCATAAGATTCATTAAAAACAACCCTCCCTTTTATGCTTGTTTTATGTTAAACATTAAATTGTTAATATTATACATACGGTAATAAACCAAATATGACAAAATGAACTTCTTCTTCTTCTTTCAGGTACAGTATTTTTAACTGTTCCCTGATATTTGGTAATTCCCTTGGCCGGGTCTTCGACGGCCTTCGGCCCCTCAAGTAGCAAAATGAACTAAGTACTTGGAAGTTACTACAAATCAACAAACCTAGTGAAAGAATCCCATAAATATAAATGGGAATAGAATTATAAAATTGACATATATGTATATCTAAAAGATTACGCAACATATTGACAATACACTCACATAGAATAACATATTATGCATTTGTACAATCTATATTGCAATGTGGAATTATAGACTGGGGTGGAACATACGAAAGTAATCTTCAGAGTCATAAAATAACACAAATCACAATATCAACTTATAATGAATATTCTTATTTAATTATATTTCTTGCATGTTATTAGAAGTAAAATAATAAGGTACTTGCAATATTTTTCCTGTTCCCATACACAAGTTTTGACTTTGATGGGACAGAAACAAAAAAAATAATAATTCTGTAATTTAATTTCTTTTAATTCTATCTCTCTCAATCTCATGCTGATCTCTGACTTTCTGCAATTCAAATCTCAACACGTCGTGTACTGAAATTTATCTCAATCTAACCTCTGAAATTCGTATCATCGTATCTTGTTCCGTAGACGTAGGCCATTATATTTGATACACGCATTTGACGTGATAAAGTATAAAATTACATAAAATCATACTACTCATCAATCGTATACATTCTACAATCTTTAGGTCTGATATTATCAATTATGATAAACTTTATTTTATGTAATAGATCCTTAGATATTTTACAGACCAATAAATAATCCAATCACCTATGAAATATTATCCCTGTTAAATATGTCAATTTAATACAATACTAACGCCTTGACCATTTGTGGGTTTACCTTCATCAGGATGAAGCTGTTTTAAGCGTAAGAAATAAGGAAAGAAGGGAAGATAATGTACAATACATATTTATTCTAGCATTCGTATTGTGTTTATTTATTTATTTATTGAACAAAAATAGTTAAAAAACATCCTTAAAGTTTAAACATCATTGAAAAAAAGCACACAAGGAAGCAATCAAAATAACAAACACAAATTAAAATTAATACTTTTTAAAAAAACTCAGTAAATTATAAAAAAAACAATTATATATTTTTATAATGGTTGCTTGTTGCAACATTCAAAATGAGTAGCTTATTGGTGTAGTGGTAATAACTCTCGCTTAGTGATCCAGCGGTCGCTGGTTCGAGCCCCATTCCAGGACACAAGCAAGTTAGCCCTATTTTCAACCACAAGCGTTTAGTAAGGATATTAATGTGACACGTATTCTGTGTTCCCATCTTTATTTTAAAAGAAAAAATGTAAATAAAAATATACTCAGATAATCAATTGAATAAATCTCTATTTGACGTAAAAATGAAAGAGTCAGCAAACCTATGAGTAAAAAATAATAATCTTTATGGTTTACTCGAGCCTGGGTGATTTTCGATGTGTTTTTCTACTGTAATTGGGCCTATTGGTCTGTTGAAGCGTAAAAATAAGTAAAAAAAAATTGAAACATTAGCAAATTCTAATATAAAAACTCTTACTATCTCAAAATCGACAGCATGTTTCTCTTTAATGTAGTCAAACAGACACGAAATACGTCTAAAAACTCATTGTATTCATTGCCCAGTCTATGTAGTCTAGGCAGTGATGGATGTATGCGGTAGTTTGTTCGCGTATTATCGTAACACAATATATGATTTGATTGCGTATTTTACGAACGAAATATATCTTAGTGCCGCATTCCGATCGCCAGTATTATATTATATGACGTTAGAATGTTGCTTTATTTATAATTTTAACAGAGGATTTGTGACTTGACAAACGCAGCTTGAGAGCTAAGAATATATTTACGAGGGCATGATAAGTACCCGTGTCGGGAAAAGAAGCGCATTTTTATTCATTTATTTCTCAACATATTTCTTTTTCAGCTCGATACATTTATTCCAGCGACATTCTGTTTTTAGCCATTCAAAAATTATAATTTCATCAGTAAAAATCTCTGCAAAATTGGCCTCAACGATGACTTCCTCGTTTGGCGACTAGTTTTCCGCCAGACATTTTTCGTGTTAAGAAACGAAAAAAAATCCTAAGTACATGGAATATTTTATGATTTGATTGATACCATACAGCCAGTATATTTTTAAAAATTTTAACATTTTAGTATGCATTTTGTATTATTCTATATTATTTATTATTATAAAATGTTACTATTTGGTTAATTTTTTATTAACAGAAATTCTAATAATAAAAAAATAACCAGTTTCAGTGAAAACACGCCCATTTTATCCAGCGTACTTTACGCATTTGCAATGCAAGATTTATTTTAAATTGAATGCTTTCATTCTATAATAAAAATATTTTTTTATTTAATTTTAAATACCGCAATGTGTGTATGAAAACATAATGTACCTATTATAAAGGGCGTTTAAATATAGTTATTAGTTTTAATATGAATGTAATATTTCCTCTCCTTAGCAAATAGTTTTATAATATTTTATCCATACAACATCGCCGTAATCGTTCTTATAGCAAAAATATGAGAAACGTTTAATTACACTTTTTATTGAAGATATAACTTACACAATATCTGTCATATGTTTCCAAGGTTTTAATTAAAGATTCCACACTTTGATTTGTGGCGCTTAGATTACTTTGCTGCGGAACCTACTTGCAATGTATTTTTAATTGCGTTTCCGTATGAATAATAATGAAAACGGTCATAATTCAAAGAAGCGGAACAAAATGTCATCGACGTGTATATCGCAGGACCGATATCTTTCATAGCGGGATGAACGTATTTCAACTATTTTATACGATTTATTTAGCTTTTTGACCACCTGACTAACTATCGCTCTAAAATTTCACAAAGAGACGTATTTCAGATGACAATATAACAATCATTCATTAATTTTACAAAATCAGTTTAATTATTCATAAGATTTTTTAAAATTGCTGATGCGTTATTTCATTTGACTTTGTACATGCCGGTGACATCTGTCGGGTTGTATTATTATAAAAGTGATGTTTGAGTTTTGAGGTTGATAGCATGTGGAAAAGAAATATGTCTTCGGTGCGTTTCGAATAAATTACGAGGTTTAATCTGACAAAGACTAAAAATGCAAAAATAATATTAAATACATAACTTTAAAAAAACGCTTTCACAAGAATTACTAAAAGGGAGAAAATATATTTTTAACAACCACAGTACATTCGTATGTCAATAAATTCACGCAAAATGCCAAATGCAAGGAACACTCGATCGGTGTAATTAAAAATCATTATTTTCTACATGACAAACGAGAATTCATATTATTACATTTTCAATTCAGTAATTATGCATAGAATATGTTTTTCCCTACATCCCACATTCCATAGAAAGTGCTGTAAGTCAAAAGTGTTAGTTTAACATAATAACAGGAGAGCGATAACTAAAATGAATCCTTTTTCCTGAATCCTTCCTTGAAGTCGTAGGACCATATTACTTTTATTAATTTATAGTCAATTTATACATGTTTGAACGGAATCTAAATGTGTTAACTACCTTCCATAAGTACCGCGCAGATCATCAACCAATCCCGCCAAAAAGCGACACTAGTGGTAGTTTGCAGAAAAGTTGCCAAGTAACTTAAATATAATTCAACTTTGTTGTAATGTGGCGTAGAGAATCACGTTTACGTTTACTTTACTATTTTGAATTAAAACGCATTTCAGGAAAATTTTACGTTCTACATATATTTCTATGGGACCTGTGGACATGTTGCATATATTTTACTAAATAATCGTTACAACATTATCATAAGTGGTAACCCGCAAACCGTCTATAAAATATTACAGTATTTTAACACTTTCTACTCGGATAATTTATAGTTAACGTATAAAGAATTTTTTATGCGAATAATTTTACATTTTAATTATCAAAAATGATGACTGGCTCAGTAGTAATTATTGACGGACAGCAACACGTGACTTTATTATGTAGTTAATTAATGTTTCTCATCTGTCAAAATCAGGTGAGCATTAGACGAGCAAAGTATCTACATCGTTCATTGCAGTATGCCCATGAAATTCGCTTCAAAGGAAAAACCCACAAAAAATTACTGAAAATTATCGGTAATTTTTTTATTAATATTTATCAATTGACATCACGTTTTTATCTAATTTCGTTAAATTGATGGTCAATCAAATCTGTCCCCTCAAAGTTAAGTAGATATAAGTAAGGAAGAATATCATACTCTTATATATATATAGATATATATATATATATATATATATATATATATATATATATATATATAGATATTAACAAGAATATTACTTAATATTCCACTTTAAAAATATAAAGGTATCATTACCAGCTGCGAAATCTAAGGATTGTCATGGGAAGAACAATATGTCTTATGACATATAAGAACAATATGAACAATATAGTCCGTTCGAATATATGAAAGAAACTGATTTAGAACATTTTCCTATACAACGTTAAAAATTTGATAGTGTATGGAATTTATCAATAAACGCAAAGGAATAATGAAATTTATATAAAAATTCACCTACCACGCTACTTTCAAATTAATATAACTCAGCCATTTTTTATAATTTTAAATGAGTGGCGACTCAAATTATTTTGGAAACTTCAAGCTATAAGATAAAGTAAAAAATACGTTTTTTTTGAAAATGTCTAGGTAGTGTAACTCTTTAATTTTATCGACTAAGCTACATTGCTCCTAATAATTTATTCACAATGAATGATTTAAGAAATGAATTACTAAATTTTCGTTCAAAAGATACATATTCCTTTTAATATCATAACCATTGATTAAGTATTCAAATTTCATTTACTTTCACGCTTGTAGAAAAAGCAAGTCCAGTGTAGGTACTTAACACTGGCTTCTCATACCATGGGTTCCAGGTTCAATTCCCGGTGAAGTAACACATTTACAAATACATTTATGTGATTTTTTAAACCTGGGTGTTTTTGTGAAGTGTTTTCCACAGTAATTGGGACACACGGACTATTGTAGCGTTAATAATTTTAAACATATCTATATACTAAACATATGTCCCACTTAGTCGATAGGTCTGTTAATGCATAATTAATCTGTACATACAACTGAACGCGAACTGTTGCGAATTCGAAATACGTGTAGCATCAATATGTCCTGGAATGAGACTCGAACCGCCGACCACCAGATCATAAAGCGAGCGACGTAACCAGTACACCAACAAGCTTCTCTAATATTTCATATTTTACACATAAGAATTTGTAGAATTTTTCTACGCAGTCCACACAATTTCTATTTCTTATCTTAGAAACAGATTTCATATTTTATTTATACGTGTTCATATATTTGTTTATACTATTCATAGTTGTATTCATAACCCCAATACATTTATTTATTTTTATTACTTATTTACTAATCAGTATAAAACGTATTTTATGTTATGTTAGGTTATAAAATGTTTGCACGTATATAATACAGTAAAAGCCCACCACGACGTATATATAACAATAAATGTCCATCCATTTTCAATGCATTTTAAATATTTCCAGGAGACTGTAAGATCTTTGTGCAATATAAGACATATATGTCTTTGGGAATTCCTTTTATGTCTGCATGATATTGTAACACTAATCTATATAAATAAAAATGTAAATGTTCGTTTGTGTCATATCGCTAATCTCTGAAAGTTCTTCACCGATTGCTTTGAAATTTTGGCACAACGTTGCATTCGAATACGAGGATGTTTTTGTATACCTACTTTGTTTTTATATACCTACTATTTATTTTTATAAAGAAAAATGTAAATGTTCGATTGTCCAAAATCTTAGAACTCCTAAAGTTCTTCAACTATTCGCTAGTTAATTTCCAGTGTTTTCATTAATTACTCCCGCAGCCACGATACGTGACAACATATTTAAATAATTATTATGTTTGCGATAGGATAGGGATGTTAATTTTTATGTCTATTTTAAGTTATTACCATTTTTCTGGTTATCTTGTCCACATTTACGTGTTATTTAATGTATAAAATTCTTATTATCATTTAATCATTCATATGGTTTACTGCATTCCGTTAAGTGATACTCACCATTTTGTCGATAGTAAAACAGCAACATAACTCGCCAAAGAGCGGTCAGATGTTTAATAATTATAAAAGTTTTATAGGTTTAAAAACACCTACACGGCCGTAGCACCTGTCTCAAACGTTAGTAATATAGTTCCACGCGTTTCTTTACGATTCATCAAACCGTTTAATGAAAATATTAAGTACTCTAACTTTATGAATCAGCATTAATATATCGACTGTTTAGTGTCATTCTGGAAAACTACAAAAAATTCAAAAATCATTTATATGGTATTGACAAAAAAGGGTTTTAATTGGTTTAAAACATTATTTCTTGGCATATTAATTTATATGCAATTAAGACATCCATTGAATAGGCCATAAAATATATTTCTAGGCCTAATATCACAAAAAAACCTGTGTACCTTATGCTTAATAAGTAAAATTGTTCTCAAAAGTTTCAAATAAATCGAATAAACGATATTGCTTTGAGAATTCCTATCATAAAAATCATGTCACTAATCAGGTATCTACCTGATTAGTGACATCTGCATTTGATTAAGGAAATGAAAAATCTTTGGACGCCGGAGGCGCTAAATGATAATTACAACACACATATGAAACGAGTTGTAAAACTTAAATATATGTACAACTTTATAACAATTTATAACACATACTGTGAATGTTACGTAAGTTCAATACGTAATACCCCTGCATGCTACATATTGTGTAACAATATGTAACTTGTTGTAGGATATAAGCTGCAAAACGGCCATATTTAATTAATTCTCACTTATTTTAATTATTTTACGTTGCTTGTTCCTCTAATCTGTTACGAAGTTAAATTCTAAATTGTTCTCTTTACCGTGATTATTTTTACATATTTTATTTTACTATGTCATATTTTATTGTGATTATTTTACTCATTTTTTTTGTGATTTTATTTATCATTCTACCAAATTACGTTCTTTCTTGTTTCTTCTTTGCATTGCAATTTGTTTTTCCTTTTATTCTTTTACTTTTATTTTAGCTTGCCACTTCTTTTGCGGATCCAAATGAAAGACACTGTTTTGATAAGAAATATAAAACTATTGTTAGCATTTATTTACATTTTTCCTGCATCTCGCTTGATACTTTTATACTTTTTTACTTGATTTTTACTGTATGTACTTTCTTTCAAAATAAATATTAGATGTCGATCTAAGGAGATAAAATGTTAAAAAATCTACTTACTTCAGAACATATATTTCTATATATATATATATATATATATTATATATATATATATATATAGCATTGTGGTCGAGAGGCTTGTTACATTTTATCCTAATTTATTTGTATTATGTCTCTTTTGTTGTCCAATAAACGCCGATTTATCGGCAACGGAATAAAATGAAATAGAATTTGATTGAGTTTGTTTTTAATTAAGCCGCACTGAAAACAACTGTAGTGAACGAATAAAATTTCTTCAGTCGAGTGGTTCTCTTGAACATACAAAGGGCATTTTAAAATTGTTCAGTTTGTTCGCTTCACCACGTCTGCAGAAAATTGAACAAACAATTTTGTGAACCAGCATGAGATTGTTTCATGTCCCAAAGGTAATGTCCCAAGTATGGCCGTCTCCACTCTTTATCCAGCATTCGACTCTACCTGTTCCTGCGCTTATGATTATTGAACTAAGAATATATTTATCGAAGTACCCATTTTGAGTGTGGTTGCTTATTGTTGTGTTTTGACAATCTTATTATCCGAATTTATCTACCTCCTATACAAGTGAATCGAGATGTAGGTACGTAAATTCAAGATGAAAGACCTCGTAAAATATTGAATCTAATTTTATTTCGCAAAGTTGGTTTTCTGAAGAGATACGTTGCAAAGAGAAAGTTTTCTAGAAAGCTAAGCTTTTAGTGAAAAACCACATGCATTTTTATATTTTCTTTCGTTTATAAATTTTTTAATTCACCTCTTTTTCGTACTGCGTATTACAGATAATACGAAATAATGTATATAAAAATAAAACCAAAGAGTAGTTTCTGAAGTAATATTGTTTTATCGAATTTAAATAAATTTAGCTCGAATTTCATTTATATTTTTACAATTTTGCCACTTTACGAAATGATATCAATGTATCCCAAAAATCTTAATTAAAAAGAATAATAATAAATAACAACTGTTCGAAGAATATTTTTTCTTCTGTATGAAGGCTTGAACTTTGTGGTGACATTATTATTAAAATAAAGCACAAATCACTTTGTTAAGTGGTGAAAACAAAGTGATTAGTGCTTTATTTTAATAAATAACAATCTACAGCGTAAGATATTTATTTTGTAAAAATAATCTGATCAATGTCCTTAGGCGGCTTCCGAAAATGATATCACACTATTTTTGTATGTAGCTATGTTCTAAGAACACTGTTACTGGATATTGTCCCCAGAGGGATGATTAATTACTTAATTAAAATTATAGAAGTCTCACAGAGACGAAGCAATAAATATGAGAAACGTGTGTGCAATATTTTAATACGATGGCCCAGGACTTGCAATCTGTATGAGCTAGCTTAAGTGATCACTCTACCCAATGCAATGTTCACCAATTCCATCGTAATAACATCCACACTTTATCAAATTTTGAAAGTTCTACATATGTTCAAATCTGAGAATCTTTCGTTTATTTTAATTGAATATGCTGCCGACATCTGTAGTCTTTTCTCATGAATACTTAGTTTATATAGATTTTCGCATTTGGTAATGATACCTTTATTTTTTAAGTGTATTTTATTATTTGTGAATACTTTATATATTTATATATATTATATATATATATTATATATATATATACATATATTCATAGCTTCATCTCTGTGAAACTTCTTTAATTTATCTCAATTATATTATCACAATTAATATAGATTTAGGCTGGAATTGTCAGTTTTTAACAGGAGGGTAAGGGGTTCTTTTCAAGAAAATCACTAATTTGTGCACAAGGTACAAATGTATTTTGAAATATTTAATAAAACAGTTTTCCTAATACGAAAAACATAATTTTTAAAATTGTGTGATATTTTTACGGTAATATCAAATGATATATCAATGGCGAAAATGTGAACAACGGGATTTCAACTTTTATTTTTATGTATTCATTTTTGCAACTTTTATTCTTTGTCAACTTTTCTTTTTCAACTTTCTTATTCAACTTTTATTTTTATGTATTCATTTTTGCAAATTGTTTGTTTTAATAATAAGATTTTTGTGGTATTTGAATAAGTAAAATACTAATTGAAATCGATTAATATTCCACCAATTACATTTTCCTTTATAATAAAAAATAATATTGCTCCTGTGGCGTGACGTGTGGAACTAAGGGGGAGGATTATTTATGATAAAGTGGAGGGAAGCATTTAAAATTTCATAAAAAACCATTAATGTTAATAAATGTATTTATAAATGAATTGTTGATAATAAGTGTCTGAAAAAAGTGTATAAAAAGTGATACAAAATGCAAGTGAGTAATAATTAATGAATAATAATTATTCGAATAAATATTTCCGTACGTATTTATCTTTTTTAAATGTTGAGGTTAATTTCTGTCGCTGCTCAATTGATATTTTTTAATTGTGAGATGTCAAACGTACACATTATATGCGACTACTGTATGGATCGCTCGTTTTTCTTTACTATTAAACGATTTCCATATGTGTTTTGAATAAACAAATATGGAAATTATTTAATAATAAAAGATAAATTATTTAATAATAACATTGACAAAATCAGATTGACAGAACTTTATTTTGCTCTCCTGTAAAGTTCTAAATAATCACTAACGTCTTTTTGGCTTTCTACCATCGATATATTCTTTATTCCAGAAATCAAATTTTCACATCTCGCATATTTTGTGCATGTGCAAAATTACGATTAGCAAAAATAATAACCATTGTAATAAAATATTATGTTGCGTAATATTTGCCTACGTTACGAGCGTCGTTTCGCCTACAAAATAAAATGAAAATCAATATGGTTAAGTGATCAAGTTTGATCACAGCTTATAAAGAACGTTATATCGGTAAACGGCCGAGAATTGACGAAATTTGTTTGTCATCAAGATTGGGCGCAGCGGACGCTTCTTCTAGCCTTATTATTAGATGCCTACCCACTAATCTTTAATAAAAAGTAAGCCTAAATAACTACACAAAGTAACGATCAATTATATCACCGCTAGTAAATATTATTAATAATTAATGTTTTGTTTCTAATGATTAAAAAAAGTAATCACCATATTTTGTACTCGTATCAATTTATTTTGATACACAAATATGACGTAAGGTTATGCGCAAATATGTTCAAAATAGTTTATCAAAGTATTTTAATTCAAAATGCAAATGCGATACTTTTCGATTTTAAATGCAAATGCCGAATAGTTTTAAACAAAAGTATTTTAATACAAAATGTATTTTGAAAATTCAAATAAAATACCTACCAATACCTAATAAGTTTCCGCACTTAAATGTTTTTGACAGCTTATGTTTGATTTATATTGTAAAGGTAAAGTTGGTCTCAATATTGGCAACACTTAAGATAGGTACGTTCTTAAAAAATGATTTTTCTATGAAATTAAATGTGTAAAAAGTACAAAGTATGAAAAAAAAATTAACGATACAGATTTTGCATTTTTCAAGTACAAAATATATTTATTTAACTTCATTAATTAAAATAGAAAATGCATTTTGAAGATATTTTGTATCTGCATTTCAAATATACCTACGTATTTCAAATAATTCACATCTTTGGTTATACCTTATGAGGATTAAATTAGCGACTTCGGTATAAACCACTATTATTTGAAATCTTTATATTACAATATTTTTACGAGATTTACACAATATTCTTATTTTTTAAAGACCAATCGCTCATGTAGTAATCATATTTATACTAAGCTGAAATATTTTCCAAAAGTAATCGAAATTATATCGAATTATTTTTTGTTTGTTAAATTAATTTTTTTAATAAATTAATTAAAAAACAAAAAATTGTCAGTAACACAAATTAACGTCGCCTCCTAACTATAACTATGATTTTAGTTAATAAAGGGTTCTAGAGACACATTATTTAATACTTAATTTTCATTAAAATAAAATAATAATTTACAAAAAATTTAATGAGTGCATAAAACATGCTGCAAAAATATTTAAGAAAATTATTTTTTCAGATGACAACCCGCTCCAAGCACTTTTGAACTACGAACTATCTCTGGATTATGAGGATAGAACACCTGAACCGCTGACTAGCGACGAACAACTCCAAGAACCAGAACCTTACTATCCAAACTCTGAGCTCATGAAGATCTTCGGAGACAGCAACGACATCAGGTAAATAAATAATAAAATATATAATATAAAACAGCATGTTACATTGGGACAACCATCAAATTTACATATATTATTTCAATGTTACAATATTATTAAAATCATGACGGTATGCTATATATAGGATTTACATATATAGGATTTTAAAATTAAATATTGAAACTCAATAAAGCTCAAGAAAAAAAGAAAACGAGACAGTAATTCATGAGCCCGGATCTCAAAAAATTATGATTTTCAGTGCGTACAATGAAGTCCTTCAAAAAAATAAATATGTTGTGTAAATTTTAAATACGTATAAAATTGTTCAATATTCTTTGTTTATCTATCTAATCTAAATATAATAATTTCGTCGTCTGTCCACCCGTCTGTCCATCTGTCTGTCCTCGTAACTTCATATAGCGTCCGTAATTTCGTCCGAATTCACGGCTAAAAATTAAACGGCTGGAGATGGGGCATGAACCCCGGGCCAGCAAGCCCGAAGGCGGCAGCTATAGCGATGTTGCTACCGTTGCTCTCCGCGGACCGCCAAAAAGATGCTATAAATGTATACCAGGGTATAGCAAAGACGCGAACCAATGTTCCGTCATTTTTAACGGGTAACAGCTAGTCATAGATAATAATTTCGTTGTCTGTCCGTCCGTCCGTCCAAACTTCGTGTAACGTCCGTAATTTCGTTTGAATTCACGGCTAAAAAACAAATTAAACGGCTGGAGGCAGGTAACCACAGCCGCGCGAATGCTAACGCTGGGCGCTATCGATTCGCCACCATTGCATATCTGCGACCCGCCAAAAGATCCTATAAATAGCAAAGACGCGAACCATTGTTCCGTCATTTTTGACGGGTAACAACTAGTATTATATATTTACGCACGCCCTGTATTAATAATAATAGATTAAATGTACTTATCTAATGTGATGAAAAATAGTAGATACCGCACCATCACAGATCACACACATATTCTGGGAATCTGGCTACGGAATGTAACCAAATATTTAATATTTTGTTTATTAGAAATTTTTTCATTACTTGCAGACAAGTACTTATTACACAGCAGTTTTTCCTTTAGTTCATTCTTTCTTTATTATTTTTTGCGTGGCACGCCAAAAGTCCCATGGACATTGGCCCAACTAAAAAAGACCCACGCAACAAAATATTCACGGCATTGGATCCAACGACATAATGACAATAAACACAATTTCTAAATGTTTTTTTTTAATAAATTAAAATAATTGATAGCGGTGAAGAAATCGCTGAACATATCTACTCTTTTACAAATTCTTAAAAACATGCCCGACCAAATCAATAGACGAAAATATTACATATACCTTTCGTGAATTATAACAAAAAATATATATTAGGTTAGGTTAGGTTAGGCTAAACAATGAGCAGTATGTGCCTTCAGCACACTTATGTAAGATCCTGACCCCTTTGTGTCCTAGAGCAGTTAAAAATACTGCACTTTTGCTTAGGGCAGAATTCGCGAAAGTTCAAATAACCTTCAATTCATTAATATATTTAAAGTTCTTTCATAAAAAAAATACATTTTGAAATTTTTTGTCGTTTTGTCGTTGAATCCAATGCCCGTGGTGGATCTTTTGTCGCGTGATCCTTTTTTACGTGGACCTTTTGTCGTTGATTTCTTGTCTTGGACCTTTTATCGTGGACCTATTGACGTGGATCTTTTCTGTTGGAACCGTTGTTTTTCTGTTACCTGCACTTTTTGTAGGGCTACAGGTAAGTCAGCAATTTAAATAATGAAAGTCTTCCAGGGTGGGATGTTTATTCCGACATCATTTAACCCGGCTCGAGGGGCTGCATCCCACGGATAAATCTTTGGGCTTTATTACGCTGCGTGGGCTGGGATCGGGGTATCCGGCGCCGCGTCATCATGTCAATACATGGTTAACAAGGAATATTCCGAAAACTCGCCAAACAACGTGCGTGACGCAGGGCTGTACTTAACACATATTTGCACATTAGAAAAAATATATTATTAAAAATAAAATATTTGTTTTAATCTACTTATATATTTATTAATTACTCCTACATGTTCCGGACAAACCTTTCCATCTTAGGGTGTTTTATGTATGTCAAAATATCAAAAAGAACTTCAGCAATAATATTTAAAAATAATTTTCTTAAATAATTTAGAAAACCAAAAAAAAAGACATGATTCATTTTAATATTTTGACACATAAAACACCCAGACGATGGAAAGATTTTTCCGTAACATGTAGGTGTAATTAACAAATATATAAGAGACTAAAACAAATAATAAAATTAAATGTTCAAGTTTTTTATTTGTAACATTGTGGAAATTCATTTTTAATATTTTAAAAAATGAGGGTAAACACAACACACGTTGTTGTAAACGTGTTGTTATTGACAATGGGAGAAATCTCGAAAACGTTCTAACAATTCAAAATAAATATAGTGGAATGAAACAGAGTTGTGTTTACCCTCATTTTTTAAAATAACAAAATTAAGTTTTTAAATATCTATCTACAAAGTTGCTCAACCAATTGAAAAAATATATTATTTGATTTGTAGACCTAATCGAAATCCGAACATTGTTTGAATTTAAGAAATACTTTAATGGACAAGAAACATTGTACATCATTTTTGTTGCAAAACAATTTTGATAATAATAATAATATCACGAGATGATAAAAGTGGAAGGAGTTGCACGTATTACCGGTATGACTGAAATTTCTTCAGGTCTCAAAGAATCACTTCCTTTATTTATCTAAAGCAACGTAATAACAGCTATAGCGATCGTGGAAATCTGACATGTGTCATTATGTTGACACCTCCCTTATCTCTCGGCTGACCCGAGGATATCGACACCATTAACCCCATTCATTGGTTATCGATGACGACATCAACTACGAATCAGTCACCGACTGAATGAGAACATTTTGTAACGACCAATTAAAAGCCAGAAAAATGAGCTCACGCAAAACCTCGCGATCTATCAAATTACCCATGCCTACCGACATTACTGTTTCCAGATTAGAGGACAAACGCTCCGGGCTCCGCGCAGCCCTGGCGGCCCGCAGCCGGGGCTCCGGCCCGACGGCCCCCCAGCAGCTCGGCAACCACGTCTTCATGGCGCCCCCGTCCATGCTGGACGGCTCCTTCGTGAGCCGCAGATCCCAGCCCGCTAACGCCCCCTACCTAAGCGTCGGTGAGTCACCACTCGAGATTGTTAATAAAAAATAAAAACAAATTCTTGCAAAGCTTTGTAAATGACCATTTTAAATTATATGTAAAATTAATAACAACGCATTATTTTTTGGGTGTGTTAAAATTTAAAAACAATGACTGAATTTTGTGCCCAGAGGATTCATAATCAATTAAGATAAAGACGAAGCTGTTTATATGGGAAAGTATGTATGGAAGTCTT
The DNA here is from genome assembly GCA_016648135.1 of Agrypnia vestita. NCBI lineage: Eukaryota > Metazoa > Arthropoda > Insecta > Trichoptera > Phryganeidae > Agrypnia > Agrypnia vestita. The sequence continues at coordinate 21,396 of JADDOH010006473.1, forward strand.
TTTTGGGCGTCAAGTCATCTTTTTTAGATGCCCAAAAAAGACTAAATATTTTCGTGTCTGTGAAAGATGTCTAGATGATATAAATTATCTTAATTTTATTTATCTTAACAACACTGCTTACTTTCACTATTTGTTATCTATAATAATTATAGCGTTTCCAATGCTGTATCATTCTCAGTAATATAACTAATACTAAACTTCAGACTAAAGGACGGCGTGAGGAGGGAAGTGAGGAGGGGTTCTACGGGCGATACAATTATTATAATTATTATGAATAACAATTTATGAAAACTTTATAATTGTTATTAATAATTATATTGCGTTGATATTATTTTTAAATATAATTTTAAAAAAATATTGTTTTGAATAAGGTTTAAACGGTATTTCGGGCAATTACACAGATATATTTCAACTTTTGAACACTGGTGGTACAAATAAAGTTTTACGCACCCTAGACATTTGCATTTGTTATTAACCACAACACTTTTAACATTATAATATTAGGGCTTTGCCTATGAAATTACCATTTTATAAAGAAAAATACAAACATCTTATTTATGAAAAGTATTATTAAATAAATCGAAGTATTTACCATCTTAATGTAAGTTCATTAATGCTTTTGCTAAAGAAATCCTGGTGACGGAAATCGATGAATTCTTTAAAAGCGTTTTTCACCGTCTCATCGGAGTTGAAATTTTTTCCTTTTAAAGAGTTGTCCATTTTCCAAAAAATATGATAATCAGTAGTTGCAAAATCTGGCGAGTAAGGTGGGTGACAAGAAATTCAGTAGATGCTCCTGTAATTTTAAGATGGTCCGTTGTGCAGTGTGTCTCGGTTGTTTGATAGCGAGCTTGTCAATCATCGTTTTCAATTCTTGGCAGTATACCTACTTCTGAAGTAATTGCTGTGCCAGAGCTTAAGAAGCTGTAATAAATAATGCCGGCACAAATTCACCACAATTTCTTTTGACTTAATTTGCGTTTGGAAAATTGTTTGGCTATTTTCCCTGGGTCCGACCATTGTAACGAACGTTTCCAATTTGTATATGTATAAACATCGTTTTTTACTTACGTTGAAAAATGCTAATTATGACGTGATTTCAGATGTATCCGCTTCAACTGAAGCTTTAAATTCTTCATAATCGACTGTAGTCTTCGGTCGTCCATGGGACTTTTGAGGTCGAAATTTCCAGAACGGAAGCGATCAAACCAAAAATATTCCAAAATAACGCGAATTTTCATTTTCTCCATGATCACAGACACAGCACACGATATAAAAAAAAAAAAAATTAGAATTTGGAATTCCAAGTCGAATGCAAGATATCGAACTCCAAACTAGCCTAACTAAAGTTGTATTAGAAAATGGCAATTTCAAGGTATACCAAATATAACTTAGTTTCATTGAGTGCGGCTTAGCACATTGTTGCGAAATACCACCTAAATAATGATTCAGTTTTTATACAAATGCATCTTATACTGATGGAATATCATTTTTTTCGCTGTCAACGTAAAACATAATTTCGCTGTATCTCCGTCTGTCCGTCCATCCGTCCGTCCGTCCGTCTGTCTGTCTGTGTAACTGTAAACTTCGTGTAACTTCCGTAATTTCGTTCGAATTTACGGCTAAAAAACTAAATTAAACGGCCGGAGATGGGGCTTGAACCCCGGGCCATATATATTAGGGCTTATCAAAGATGCCAACCAATATTCCATCATTTTTCACGCGTTGCCGCTAATATTATAATAAAAATTACATTTCTTTCCGCGATTCCTAAATTTAATACATTAATCATAATTTAATTATTTAAAAAATTCATTTTGACACTTAACTATACTATGGATGAGGAATTCCGGATTTTAAAGTAAATCCACTGCTTCAATGATAAGACACTTTATATGATGTATCAGTGGCGCGCTGTAGGCATAAAGTAAGGTGTTGTTACCGACACATATATATTAACAATTATATATACACAGTGGCAAAAATATCTACTATTTAAAATGTCGAAGACGATTTACATGTAATTGAATCGGGGATCAAGCTAATTACAATTATACGTTTCTTTTCACTATGCGACAAACAAAAAATGGTGATCATTCGAAAATTGTATGATATCATCGATGACAATATAGTCGTGAATAAACGTATTCATATTGCATGTAAAATGTTCAAAAACTTATATTTAACGAACTTTCTTTTCAAATCACCATAAACTTATTGATAAAAACAGAAACAGAGAATTCATACTATTCATTAATTATAATTAATTCTATATCTAATTCTTAATAATCTATATAATCTAATTCTTAATAAGTAATAACCGGCTTAACCAATAGGACTCAATCAACAGTGATTGACTATATTGACATTTGACACAATATTTATAATAAATAACTATTAATTAGATAAATTATTGAAGTCTCACAATGATGAAGCTTTATATGAGTAACGTATGGTTTCTTCTTCTTTTTGTAGGATAGCTTTATTTTTATAAGAAACATTACATTAGAGTGATCACTTAAGCTAGCTCGTACAGATCCTAAGCCCTGGGCCATCCTAAAATGACTTCCACACACGCTTCTCATATAAATTGCTTCGTCTCTGTGAGACTTCTATAATTTATCTTAATTAATAATGTTGACATTTGATGTCAGAACACATAAGTGGGATAAGTTATGTTTATGCGATTTGTTTTTATTCCTTATTTTTTAATATTTTTGTTTTACTAATTAATATTTGTTTATTTTTTCAAATAAAATCCGTAAGTAAATACCTAACTGAAATATTTGATTTGTGATATAATTGGATATGTATGTACCTACGTAACTCTATCATTTGCATTCAATTAGTGGGAACCCATATTTCTAAATAAAATACCACGTTATATAATTTTTTATCGATATTCAACTTCCTATTTGTATGGTCTTGAAAGTTAGGGCTTAACCAAGTGAAAATTAATAAGAGAGAAAGTTTATTTGTCTATTTTAACTTAGAGAATAGTTAGAAAATTGATATGGAAACTATTGTAGAAATAATGCGAGAATTATCTAGAGATATGTACTTTTGTTGAATATATTAAAATTATATCAGATACAGAATAATTTACCAGAAAAGTTTCAAATCAACAGCAGTGATGTTCATTTTCCTTTTTTGTTTGTGTACCATCTGTAATTAAAAGAAAATTTCCTCAAATTATACATTCAATCTTTCTTGTGGGAGCTTCTGGGAAATATAGTTTTTATTTAAAATATTAATAAAGTGCTTGTTGGTGTAGCAGTAAGATATTCGCCTAGTAATTAATATTATATTTTTGGAAATCATATATTTCTGGAAAATAGAATATTTATGGCCTGGTTCTTCATTTCCTTATCGAAACTTAACCGCCATATTGGTAGAGGTCTTCACTTCACTGTCGTCTGCTAGCTCTTATTCTTAATGCACTTTGGCAATATAGCCATCTAGTCTCTTCGTGTATGACCATACTATCCTGGCTACCATTCATTCTCCCATCTTCTCTGTGATTGTTGCAAATAAGCGATATTCAATTACACTACAGAAGCCTTGTATATTTCCGTGAATATATCGACCTTATCTGTAAGTCTCATTTATTAATTGTTTTTTAATATTCCTTTATTATTATTAAAATTAATAATTAATAATAATAATAAAATTAATAATATTAATTTTAAATATTAATATGTAATTTAATAATTACTAACATTTATTATCCATTTTAAGACCTATCCACTTTTTCTAATACGGAAGTTACAAATTACTTTGCGATCTTGCCGTTAGATGGACGCCAGAATTAACCGTTTAATTTATTTTTATTTTTGGACACATTTGATACAACATACATACATATATTATATTCAAGAACACATTCTTATTGTGAAGTTACAATTTTTTCAGAACAAAGTTCTGTGAAATTTAAAACCAAATTAATTAGGAGATCCGTAGTTCGAATCCCGGTAGCAGCCAAATATTTTTTTGCGGATTTATTTTTCTGGATGTCTTTCTAATTGATTAAATTGGGTTTTATAGTTTTACAAGTTGGGATAATTACTTTGTATTATGTGCCTTTTACATCCGTATAGGTAGGTATATCGGGTTAGTTTTCGACTATGATGAGGTCCTGTATCCTGTGTATGACTTTCTATATCAATTTTTCATGTAGCAAATGTTCATAAATTGAGTTGATCAATATGCAAATTTTCATTTTGTTGCCTGGTTTATTTTTTCAGTAAAAAATATCCATAGACTTAGTAAAGTTTACCAGTACGTTCACGTTATGTGGATAACGTTTCAATCCTGACTAATGGATCACAGCATTATTATAAAAATACGATATTATAATCATGGCGTGCCATTAAGGTCAGTGATAATTAAAGTTCCTCGGTAACAATAGTGTTTCTCATATTTATAAATGAATGTGACATTTGCATAATTAATGGTTTTGAAGTAAGTTTGCGCTGTTGACAGCATGCAATTAAGTAAAATAATTTAGTTAGAAAAACAATGTTGCCGTTGAAATTTTTATAATTGCTGTCAGGCATTTTTTTTTTGGATAAAAATATATGACAAAATATGTATTTAAAGAAGTTTATCATATAAAATATTATGAGTAATCTGTATTACTTTGAAATTTCTAAAAAATTACTCCATATTATACTAAAATTTGTATATATATTTTTTCTTTCTCTTTTCTTAATTTTTTAACCTTGTACTTAAAATTTCTTTTTTTGTTTGTTTTTTTTACTTAATTGTTTTCATTTTTTATCTTTTCTGTTTATAAAGTGAATAATATTAAGTAACAGTTTAACATTCAATTGTAAATATGAATTTACAAATAAACGTCTTTCTAGACGTTTTGTGGGACTAGATATTACAAAATTTAAAGAAAATAAATAGAAAATTCTTAATTATTAAAATGCGAACTTACCCAAAGAACCTACAAATGCATTAATGTGAAAAATATATTCATAAACAATCTAAAAATCATCAATAATAACAAAACAAAGTATGGAGATTTCGGAACTGCCAAAAAAGTTTCGTAGGTACGTGGCGACAGATAAAATATTTTATTTTCGTTTTCATGGTTCTTTGATATTTAACGCAAAGTCAGATTTAACAGATGCAATATACTACTTAATTATGTATGAATGGCCCGGGCATTATATTATTTCTTAAACCAGCTCAAACAGGTTATAAGCCCAGGGCCATCGTGTAAAAAGACTTATATAAACATTTCTCATATTCATAGCTTCGCCTCTGCGAGACTTGTATAATTTATCTTAATTAAATAATCATCCCTCTGTGGATAAATCCAGTGGTTCGGTCGAAATGAAACGAAAAACGTATTTCGTAATTTATCACTCGTAAAATAATCGTTATTTTACATTCACTGGATACTCAATACTGTTTTTTAAACCAAAAGAATCGCTTCGCTTTTGTTTCGCTACTCTGGTAAGAACTTTTCTAAAATCTTCGCTCTCGAATCATTTCTTACTTCGTTATTTCACGACTGAGCACACCGGCCCGTCGCTCTGCGCGCATGCGCCTTCACTTGTTTTCGAACGTCAAACGTCAACGGACAACTCGTTACAATATTATAATATTATTCATTTTCGCATAATAAAACTGATTTACCGCTTCCGCAGGCGCGGAATGCGTTAACTAACTAACCATCACGCCGTTTCCGCAGGGATAGGCAGAGAGGATAGAATGTCGTATTCTTCTATCTTGGCATACCAATTTTGCTTCGGCTACATTTATACATCTTCTCATGCATGCTCTGCGCTTGTTGAGCGCTTTAACAGGGCCATCCTCCAATATTTGTAGGGCCAGGTGTATGCCAAGTCTTTCGCGGACGCCCTCTATTTCTGCTGCCTTCAACACTGGCCTCATATTTATTTATTTTATTTACTTATTTGTTTACGCCCATTAGGTATAGGCTTTTACATAAAGAATATAATATAAATTTCAAAAAGCACATACATTAAACAATATCTGTATAGCACCATAACATGAGTATAAAAATTAAAATATAAAGTAAAGAGCAGCAATGTGTATAGGCTTTTACATAAAAAATATAACATAAAATTAAAATGAATATACATTAAACAATATAAGTTATAAGTAGCAAAATATAGAAGTATCAGGAATTGCATCAGAACATGAGTATAAAAATTAAAAATATAAAGTAAAGAGGAGCAATGTGTATAAGCTTTTACCTAAAAAATATAACATAAAATTAAAAAGAACATACATTAAACACTATTAGTTATAAGTAGCAAAATAAAAAAAGTATCAGGAATAGCACCAAAACATGAGTATAAAATTTAAAATATAAAGTATATATATATAACTTCTTAACTTAACTTCTTAACTCATATAACTTCTTAATCATATTTTCCTCGCTCATACGTTCCTCATTCTATCGACCAAAGATTTTCTTCGCAAGTACGTTACTGACCGTATTTCCACCACATTCAATCTACTTTCATTCCTTTTTTGCCAATTCAGACTTCACTTCCATACATCAGAGTTAGCACTAGAACGCTATTATTTACTCTTGTTTCATTTGACAAACTCTATTGTAAATTGTTGCCCGCAGTCACTCTCGTTCTCCGTCTCGCCATCTCTACTAAACATATTTCCCCTCAAACTCGTTCACTTATTCTAAGCAATCATTATTTACCATTACATCACACTTGGTCACTCTTTCAAAAAATTTCAAATAATCTGTCTGTTAACAACATACATTATTTTATCTCTTCGTGAAATAGCTGTTAATCTATTCCAGTAATTCTTAAAATATACATGGTATATTTTGCTATTATTATTTTTGTCAATGAGATATGTATGTCCAAACGAAAAAAAACAATATTTATCAATTATATCAATACAGATATTGGCAGGTTGATTCTTAATTTAATAAAAATAATGTAAATGCGGATCTATTTTATCTCTTGTCTTATCATCTCCAACTGGCCTAGAATCGTTGGTTTCGTCTCGGTTAAGTGATTCTCAAAGTTGATGGAAAGCCTAAGGGAGTGACTCTTAACTTGAGAACACGTCTCTTTGACCTCGAAAATCATCGAAAAAATAACATCTCTCTAGTTAATTTTGTTTCCTTACTTTGATATATTTTCATTTGGGTCAGCTATTCATATACCCAGTTCTCGGTATTGAATAGTTTTCATTTAATGTTTGAGTATTATTTAGTGACGTCAAGCTCAAGCACTTGAGGGTGGAATTAATATTCAAAGTGTTGTCAAGCTGTAGACTTGAGAACTATTTTACATAAAATATGATATTTGTTTGTGGTTATTTAGATTATTCATCAATGTTTAGTACAAATAAACATTGTAGTTTCGTTAACATTTAATTAATTTTCAATCTATTTAAAGATATATGAAATAATATACAAATAATTAATGATAATAAGTGTGAAAATTAAACTGTGGTGTCAAAAAACTGTGGTACTTATTAGCGATGGGTCCGCTCTGTACTACAATGTAGTGCTATATTATGCTGAGTGTACACTTCACACGTTTGTATGTATACTTCACACGTTTTGTATGTATACTTCACACGTTTGTATTTATACTTCACACGTTTGTTTGCACACTACAAAACTACACACTTCAAACTACATACTTCAAACTGCACACTTCAAAATGCACTCTTCAAACTAAATACTGTACTACAAACTTTATATTTCAAATTACACACATCAAATTTCATACTTCAAAGTACACACTCCAATCTTGTGAAAATTTTTGGCCGGTTTTTCTGTAAGTTGATGTAGCTAAAACGTCTTTTTGAAATCCCACCCCCTCGTCAGATTTTATTTTTGAAGAATAAATGAGGAAAGAATGGTAAGAAAGATATATAATGCAATTGTTGACGGCACCAGAAAGAGAGGGCGACCGCGGAAGATGTGGCATGACCAGATTAACCAGATACTGGAAGATGGTCCCGTTAGAAGCTTCAACAACCGTCGAGCTTGCATGCGAAGGTGTATGAATGTGGATGAGGCGAGAGTTGTATGTCAGCACAGAAGAGTGTGGCGCTCTATCCTCTCTGCCTACCCCCACGGGGAAACAACGTGACGGTAAGTTAGTTAGTTAGGTGTAGATAAAACAACGATTTTGAAATGGCACCCCCCGTCCCACCTCGTCGTATTTTATGTTTTGGGAAGTTGATGTAGATAAAGCGACTCTCTTAAATTTTGTAGTAGGTACTGCAAATATTAGTTCACTTCATGCAGTGCGTAATATTTCGGTACCTAATACAAATGAAGCGCACATTTTGTAGTCTTCAAATTTTTGAACGTTTTTCTCTTCGCTATACCTACTTATCATTGACCTAGAAATCTTTTTATCGCATTTATTTATTAATGTAATTATAATAAAGCTAAATTTAATTCTGACCGATACGTTGATATATCCTTACATGTTTAGGGGTATATAACATAGAATTTCTGTATTTAATTTCTAAATATATTTTTATATTGTGTACGTAGAAGGGCTGAAAGGGATATATGTGTGTTCATCTTAAAACAAAAAATACCGCTCTGATAAAACATTAAATCCTACAAATCCTATGTTTTCTCTTGAATGGCGCAAAAATATCGTAAATTTGATTATCATACAGGGTGTCATATAGCTAGTAGCAAAAACTTTGGGAGAGTATTCCTCATAAAATTTTGAATAGAAAATATTCTTTACACTTTGGGTGAAATGTCGACAGTTAGGTACGAATATAAGCGACATCAAAACTTGCATTTTTTGTACAATATTTCTTATTTATTTTCTGTAAAATATTAAACCATCACTACATTAACTTATATGGAATATTAAAAATTCATTTTCTCCAATACCAGTCAAATAAAATGACAAAAACCTTGCAAAAATAATATCGTTTTTTCGTTTTAATCATTTTATTTGATCTGTATCAAAGCGAATAAATTTTTAATACTCCATATAAGTTACTGAAGCGATATTCCAACGTTTTAATTTTGAGTATTAAAGAAAAAAGTCAGAAATATTGAAAAAAATTGCAAACTTTGATGTCGCTTTTCTCCGTAACTGTCGACATTTCACCGAAAATGTTAAGTATATTTTCTATTCTAAAATGAATGAAGAAGATTCCCCCGAATTTTTTGCTACTAGCTACAAGAGAACTTTCGCTGTCGGTCCATCCGTTGGTCAGTCTGTCTGACCTATAATTTCGTCTAACGTCCGTAATTTCGTTCGAATTACGGCTAATTAAACGGCCGGAGATGGGGCTACAACCCCGGGCCAGAAAACCCGAACCGGCCGCTTAACGCATGTTGCTACCGCCGGGCCGTCAAAGACGTACTATATAATACACTAGAGCTTAGGAAAGACTAGAATAGTACGATTAACTGCCGGCAGGGGAATTAAAAAAAACGAATATTTTGATAAAAGTCGTCCATCGTTTCATGGGTGTCGGCTATAAAGTAATTATTTTTTAGGAACTGGCATGTACAAGTACCGTCATTTTTGACGGGTTAAGGCTAGCATTAAATAATATTAACGGAGGTGTGTCCAAGTTTATTTTACCCGCTAAGTTGACGATTTGATGTGCTGTAAAATTATAACCTACACACTTTGGTACGCTGGTTGACATGTCTTGCCTGGAAACATCTTTAGCCAATTTATTTTTGTAACCGTTCCGTTTTTATGGTACTGATTAAAATTAAAATTGTTTAATTTCAACTACAAATGCGTACAGCGAAATACCTGTTTTAAGCGTGGGCTACAAAAGTAATATCGCAAATTTATATTTTATTTAACCTTTCACTTTTCTACGACCCAATGGGTATTCATGACACAAAAATATTATACCACCACCCCAACCTTTATGTCACTAGTTCATAACTGATATATAAATATGCGAGTTATGGGAAAATATTTTTCACCCGTTTGTCATATCATGATAACCTTTGTAAACTAAAATAATATTAACATGCCTTTTTTACTTATGACTTCATGCATGTACAAGAATAACATACATACATCATTTTACTATTTAAAATGGCCAACTCCCTATCAGACAACCCAGACCTAATTCAACGAATATCGATTCTAGCACCATCCGAATTAACCGGAACTGATCTTAAAATTAATCTTACGCAGTGCAACTTAAAATGCACTTCAATACTCATTTCAAGCAATGCGACAAGACTATCCAACAACTCAATTAGTGCAATCAAATCAAGCGCCAATACAGAGACCATAATTAATTACCCTTAACATTTATTATTACTGTCACTGACCCCATCCCCATTCCATTCTCTCTTCGCTTTGTCCCCTAATTTTTTAGTTTATTGAGTTGTAGTTGTTTTTTGAGTGGCTTGTTGGTGTAATGGTCACGACGCTCGTCTAGTGATCTGGTGGTCGGTGGTTCGAGCACCAATCCGGGACACCAGCAAATTAGTCTTATTTTCATAGCACAAGCGTTAAGCTTACTTTGAAAATAGTAGGAATATTAATGCGACACCTATTCCCTGTTTGCATATCTATTTAAAAAAAACAATAGAATAGTAATTTTACTGAATGCTGTTACTTATATTGTACCTACATAATTTACTATTTCTCTCACCAATATCTGCTCATCGAGTGAATTCGTATAATTGGCTAAATCTGTTCTTCTTGTAGGTAAGTTCAGCTGTTTGAAAATATATGCATGCCGTCGGTGTAACGCAAAAAGTCATTAAGTGACATTTTTGGTAAAACCAAGTTAGAAGTCATTATGGGTTATTTTTATATAAACTATGAGAGCAAGAAGTCGTCAATACGTTTTTTCCATGGAACGGCTGTGTTGAGGATGAAAAAAGTCATTAATTTGATAAAAAATATATATTTAAATAGAAATCATCAGGCTACTTAATGACATTTTATTTTCTTTTCGGTATACTAGTGTACATATTACACCCTTTCTCACCAAAAGTCATTAACTGGTTTTGATGATTTCTGGCACCACTTCCATATGACAAGCGCTTTTACATAATTATTGCAGATTAAAGGCATTAAAACTTTTGAAGCGATTTGCCGAAAAACATGAATTTGTTACTTAATGACTTATTGCGCTACACCGACGATAAAGGTATAGAGTACTTGTCATTTTAAACACGTTCCAAATTTGAAGATTAATTTTTACTTTTTAGTTAACTCTTCCGTGAAAGTTTCCGATAATCCATTTGATTAAAAATTTCTAGAAGAAACCTTATAAATATAATATAACATTTTATGGCATTTCTAAAAACATTCAAAGATTTGCCTTCGCTTCCAATCGACGCTCCCTTGTATGAATCATCATAAATTATGGAACTGAATCGAGAAACCTGTTGAGTTCTTGATTAAATAGTGATGAGTGTCATTCCCGATCGCCTGAATTTGTTCTTTCAATTTGACCATTCCTTGTGACATGTCTTGTCGAGTAGAAATAAAATAATGATTTTTTTTAAATATATTTAAAAACGTAATTACTATTAAAATAATGCATTTTTTTTACTTCGTACACAATTTTCTCTCCATTTCATTGCTATAACTACTAACTACAAGTATATAAAACGGTGCCTGTACATAAGTATTTTGTAAATTTAAATAAATAGATAACTTTTTACCAAACGTGTAGATGCTGTCTGTCGGTTTCGATACCATTGTGTCAAGTATATTTTAAAATGCAATAAAATTAATGAACGGGTGGTTTAAAATTTCACTCATTTTAAGTTAACAATTTATTCTAAATATTTCTCCTTGGCTCTGCTCTTGTTTATAATGGATATTTGAATGCATTCAATGCATCTCTTCTTCTGTACCTCGGTGAAATCGGTGACTCCGTTCATTTTGTGTAGGTTTCCATCTAAAAATATATATGCTTATTGTAAAGTATTGAAAAAGTATCGAAAAATATATATGTATATTGTAAAGTATAAAAAAATATATATGTATATTGTAAAGTATTATCAATGAACTGCGTTATGTGATTTACTTGTTTTAACATATGTTTTAACAAATATGATATCGAATATCAATAATACGTACAATATTAAAGCACTGACATTTATAAACAATTCGGATATTCGATACATATTAGATCATTCAGTTATTAGTTCTGGTACCCTGAATTCACCGTAATAGTTACCACTGTCCTTGCGCCTAACATCCAATTTCGTGCAGAACTGAGATTAAAATCAATCGCATTATTAATTAAAATTAATATAAGGAGTGACTTAAAAAATGTAGCTACGCTGAAGAAAACACACACTTGTTAAAAAGGCGCACACTTAAGTGTTAACATACACGCACGTGCCTATTGTAAACTTTACTAAAACCCTGAGTCGTGCGCCCCTCAAATAGCAGAGGACACGAATGAACCTTTGACCTAAACCGCCAAATTCCAGTACAATTTTGAATTTTTATTAATGATTATAATAAATTCAATTAATTAACTGGACACTGGCGTTCATATTTTTGAAAGGTTGCAAATTGAACATTCGCATCCAGAGTGGGTGATTTTTTAATACATAAAATACCTACTCACTGGTCGGCGTCAAAATAATCCACATCAAAGCGAAGTTTATTATTTGTTTTAATTAATAATAATGTCCGACCACAAAGTCAGCACCGCAAATGTTAAAAAAAGTTTAAAAACAACGACCAAAGAACACGTTTACGAAGTTTGATAAAAAAATACGCGGCATTTGTGAATTTCGCGGACTGTGTAAGTCCAATAGTCACAATTTTTTGTTATATAGAAAAGTTTGTTATTTGTTTTAATTAATAATTATGTCGTACTAGAAAGTTAGCACCGCTAACATTAAAAAAATGTTTAAAAACTTTGATGAAAGAACACGTGAAGGAACAAAATATTTGTATGGATTCATTGTTTTTTACCAATTATCCGTCATCAATTTAATACTACAGTGGTATTTATTGTTTACGATATATCTATCGTTATTTTATCTTACATATTATCTAAATCTCTTTTTAAATAGTTTAATAAATATAACAAATAAACATTGTCATGGGTAACAACAATAGATTACCTACATACATAATAACTAAACAAATGTAAATTGTAGTAGGTATTGTACATCTGTTGAGATATTTTTTAACTAACTTTTCTCAAGTAATTTTGTAAAATGTAATATTATAAAATTTATATTATAAAAAATAACAATGTTTTGAAAAATATAGCCTGAAATATAACAGAGATGAAGCATAATACTTTTTTGTTGTTGTTGTAAATCTAATCAAATATATTTCATACTTAATCATTCAGGTTTTTTTATGTAATGCAAACTGCGCAATGTTGTTTTTAATATTTTAATTTAATTAAATAGCAATAGGTAAAACAAAAGTTTTTAACGTATCACTCTATCCATTACACAAATCCCCTTCCATTTGATGCCATTTAAAATACTGTTCAAAGCCCTCATAGAATATCATCACTCTTAGATAAATCTGTTAAATCACACATTTGCATCAGGCTTCTTTTTTATAGGCAAGATGGCTGGTGCTAAAGGTTCTAGGCCTGGAGAAGTAGACTACAAGACGTTCGGTAAGCCTTGCACACATTTTATGATACAATAATATTCCGTTTTTGTCTATAAAATCTAATTGCTGTCAATAAAAAACTATTAGGTTAGGTTGTTTAGAGCGTCCGTCAGATAAGAATGCCAAAACTAGCACATAAGTAAATAATTTACGTAATGTGCAGGTATGTAAATGTGTTACTAGAAATCGCACCTTTGGTCGGTTAAAGTCATATTGTGACCATAGCAACGGACTGTGAAGGGGACCCACCACACACTCTGGGCCGTGTTATGCGCAGAGCGTCAATATCGGCCCAGCGCGTTCGCCGCCTAGTTGGCATTATTTTAATGCTAAACGCAGCCTCCTCGCCAATCCGCAGGCCATCCGCCAACACGCACTCCTGCGACCTGGAGAGTCGGCCGGCCAAACCCTTCACTGTCCGAGCGTCTTTATTTAGAAAAGATTGTACACAATAATATGACAAAGGCAATAAACACACATAAATAAAACACCCGGTGCATCTGATTGACGCGGGGACAGTGGAAGATCATCCACCCCCGTAAGGAAAAAGCAACACAAAAACAAAAGTACAAAAAGGGATGTTCTTGCGGCCGAAGAAGTCGGCACCAGCCATACTAGCTCCAGTGTAACAGGAGCAAGTATACAAAACAAGATAATAGACCGTAATTTAAAACTATATAAGTAACATGCTATGCTATGTTTTGTTACACAGCAACGGCCTAGCAATAAACCTTTAATACGTATTAAAATACGGTGACCATATCTACTAGCATATCGGACTAGCAATAAACCTTTTAATACGTATAAAAATACGGTGACCATATCAAGCCACCGTGAAGTACCATGTCGGCTTGTATGTTTACATAAAGTTTTTTCAAGGAATTCGCTGTCGATAAGCTGTTCATCGAAAGTCGACATGATGTATTACGGCTTCCGCCACAGACTTTCCCAGACTTTAATGAAACAGAAACATGTTGGTAAATCATAAATGGGCACATAGGGTCTATAAATGTCGACATGACGATGAGTTCCGTCGAAAAATTGGTCAAAGAAAAGGTGTCGTCAAACAGTAACAGCTGCAGTCATGTATGCAAAATAAAATGCCAATATTGGCATGCATTTGACGATTTCACCGATAAAAGCGATTTTATTTTTATTTTGTTTGATGACGAAAATGCCCATCTGATTGCGATGCAGTTATAATTTTTTAGATTCGTTTATAAATGATTGTTTTCTTTTCCTAGTTAATATTTTTTTCCATTTTTGATACATTTTTTTAGTATTAAGATTTTTATATTATTTATCTAATAAAATGTATTAATCGAATTATTTTGTTTAAAGCCATGTATTCACTAGGGGACAAATCGCGAAACATTCCGCTCGGCATGTCGCATCAACATCTACGCTCATGTTTCGGGGACAATGACGCGGCCATTTGACGTGTACACACCGGGACTCGCATATCTTGTCGCGGAAATGTCACCCGATGAGGTTATGGATGACAGCTGCGGTATCTCATTTGGCGAAAATTTGGGGATCCGCGCAATTCGGTTTTTTGGGTCGCAATTTCAAATTAACAAGGTTTTACTGTAGTAAATTGAATATTATTAAAAACAAGGTCCTTTTTGCAAATAATTATTGTTTTCCACACGTCGCGGAAATGTCGCCCTATGAGGTTATCATAAGAGCTGCGTATCTGTTTAATTTAATGAATTTGTCGAAACGTAAGAGGAGAAAAAAGAGGAGAATGCGAAATTATTTACTGCAAAGAGAAAGAAGGACGGACATTCTATGCGATCTTCGATCGATACAGCTCGTTGGGTTCAAGAACAATTTCGTTTCCCCGCATTGTCATCTTGACAGATACAGCGCATGCGTATTCACTTGTAAACATACCACGTGGTACTGACGCTCCGCGTAATGTTGCAGTGAGCTCGCTCGGATACCGTGCGCATGGCAACGTTGCCACGGCACGTAGAAATGCCGCGCTATATTGTGCGCGACGTCGCGGAACAGTGCACGACGTTGCAACGTCACGTAGACTCTATGCCGCGCGTGCTGTTGAGGGACAATTTGTCCCCTAGTGAATACATGGCTTAAGTGTTGCTTTGCCCTGAATCTAATGCAAAAACTAAAATCAAATATTTTTGCATTTTTACACCACGGTCACCCTGTGAGCTTTGGCATCTTTATATGGCGGACACTCTACCTCCGGCTTTATTTTGCTATCTCTCCAAAAAACGTACTTATGTTATTGTTAGATTTTTTTTATCGTCAATGCAAATTTCTGTCAGAAAGTGCAAATGTTAAAAAAAATTATTCCATCTAGCCGGTGCAACCAATCATTCATTTCCTTTTATTTATTCATGATAGTGAGTACCTACCTACCTGTTGAGCTACGGACGCTTTATTACGCATTATTATTTAATAAAAAATATTGTTAAATTTTACTTCACAAAGTTCAACTAAATAAAAACATAGGAAATATAATTAATAAAAGTTAATTCATTTTATTCTTTCTTCCCAAAAAATGATTTATTTAATATTTTCTCCGAAATTGTGGAACAACAGCTATTAAAATGGTTCTTTAAATAGTAAGTTCCAAAGTAAAATCGTTCGGTTTTTTATTATCATAAATAGTATTGATTCAACGCCATAATAAAACCAAGTTAATCCTATTTTCATAGCACAAGCATTTAGCTTAGTTTGAAAGTAGTAAGAATATTGATATGACACGTATTCCGTGTTCACATCTCTATTTAAAAAATTTAAAAAAAAAACAGGTTTTAAAAAGCATTAAATCTTTTATTATATTTATAACATTATTTTATTTTACAATATTATTATTTTTTTATCTAGGTTTATATTATTATAAGGGTACGTATGCATAAGGTCGGCGTTAAAGGTCAGTTCACAAATAGCGTTGATCGCGAAATGTCATTTTAATTTTATTTATAATCCTCATTGCATACGGTTTTATTAACATAATCTGTCAATCTTCGTTCTTTTATTTTTATTTTTAAGACAATTTTTAATTAATTTTTTATATTTAAAAGTTTTTTTCTTGAAAAACTGTCGGAAGATATGGCTCGTTATTATCATTTCGTTATCATGGTTTCATTAATTGATTAAACATTTTCGATGTTTTTTTTATCGATTCTTCTATATTCGATATTCGTGCATAAAAAAATACATTTGCTGCATAACAACATATGTATACGAATATACTTTCTATTTTGGATGTTTGTAGCGTTTACTTTGTGGTCGAACGTAATAATTAATAATATCCCCAAAGAAAAACGGCCATTGGGGATAAGTCCGGGCTACGAGGTGGCCGGTTAATGTCACCTCTTTTGGATATCACTTTTTGCCCAAAAATTTCGCCAACTGCACTCGATGAGTCATTGGAGGTGTGACGTGTTGCACCATCTTGCTGAAACTACGATCGTTTAAGCCGTGTATTCACTAGGGGGCTAATTATCTCTCAACATCACGCACGGCATAGAGTCTACGTGACGTTGCAACGTCGCGCACTGTTCCGCAGCGTCGCGCACAACATAGCGGGGCATTTCTACGTGCCGCGGAAACGTTGCCATGCGCACGGTACTCAACGAGCTCACGGGGACATCGGGCTGCGCGTCCGTATCACGTGGTATGTTTACAAGTGAATGCGCATGCGCTGTATCTGTCAACTGACAACTCATCGTGAATATAAAAATAAAATGATGTGAGGACCAATAACGTTCCTTAATATTGTCTTGCTTGGCTATGAAAGGCCCGATTATTTGTCATAAACTGTCAAAATCGGTTGTTGTCATTCGAGTGAAATTGACAAAAGATCCATTAGACATTCGAAGATCGCATAGAATTTCCATCCTTCTTTCTCTTTGCAGTAAATAATTTCGCACCTACCATATTTTTCTCCTCTTACGTTTCGATAAACTCGTTAAAATAAATAGATACGCAGCTGTCATCCTAACCTCATCGGGCGGCTAGTGTAAATAGATACGCAGCTGTCAACATAACCTCATCGGGCGACATTTCCGCCGTTTTCGCGACAAGTGATATGAGAGTCCCGGTGTGTACACGTCAAATGACCGCGTCATTGTCCCCGAAGCGTGAGTGTAGATGTTGAGGCGACATGCCGCGCGGAATGTATCGCGATTTGTCCCCTAGTAATATGGTTTTATTAAAACCATCGAAAATCTGTAGCGCACGCGCTGGAACAAACAAGTTTCGCAGCATGGCAATATACCGCTCTGTATTCACTTTCAAATTGACTTTTGGTCCAACTTATACTTTCTATTGAATTTTGTACACGCAACCAAAAATCTAACCTATTGTTTTTTTAATGAAATTGTATTATTAGGTTCATCAGAAGGTTAAATATTTTGGTTTTCCATCATACACAGAGTAGTCATTTACCCATACCGTAAATTTACCATTATCGTACCCAGTAAAAAAAGTGTTAAATTTCATGTGAATTTTAAATAATTGGACCTGAAAATACGATTATGAAAATATGATGATCAACATTTACTTCGGCTTTAAAATCTGAATGTTTGATACACTCTTTTAATTTGATTGCTTATTATAAAAGTTAAAGAGGTAATTATGAATCCCTATTAATCCCACCTTGCGCAGTTTTCCCGTAACTTTCGGATGAATGAATTCCAAAGTCCGGGAAGTGATCTCAATGCCCGTTGTTCTAAAGAAAACCTTAGAAAGGACCGGTTACATAAAATCGAATTACTTTTTATTCGCTTATATTTAATTTCCGACGAATTTTTACCTCAAATTATTTTATGCTAGCTGTTACCCGTCAAAACTGACGGAACATTGGTTGACGTCTTTGTTAAGCCCTAGTATATATTTATAGTATCTTTTTGAAAGTAACAGTAAAGCAGCGGTAACAACATCGCTAGCGTTGCCGCCTTCGGGTTTGCTGCCCCGGAGTTCAAGCCCCACCTCCGCCATCTCCAGCCGTTTAGTATGTTTTTTTAGTCTTCAATTCGAACGAAATTACGGACGTTATACGAAGTTACAGGGACAGACAAAACAGACGGATGGACGAACGGAAAGACAACGAAATTATTAAATGTAGCTTTATTTTAGATTTATTTAAACATTATTTAGACAGACAATTTATCTTAATTAACAATTACCCTCTGTGTACAGAATCCCATAGTTGTGTTCTTAGAACATACCTACATATAAAAATATTGTTAAAATATAAAGTGTTCTATAAAATAAGTTATAAAATAGAAAACAATAATTTTCGGGTGTATTCTAGTGTAAGTATATGTTGAATCATTCCGAAGAATAATTAAAAAGAAAATTGCTTGATACTCCACTTTAAAAACATAGGTAGGCGACATTTATGGGTACCGTTTTATAACGGGGTCATGTTTTTCCTGTGAATAATCATACTGCTTACACACCAATGTTCGTTAAAATATTTTTGTTAACCCATTATTTATCAACCAGCCGATTTTTATAGCAAGCCTACAATAAGTCGTTCATTTAAACGATCATTTGTTTATTAAACGTTTTGTGTATTACATTATATAATATATCGACAAAAGTTGAAGAAACCGATGTTCATTGACTTCTATAACAATTGTTGGCGTGTTTCACAATATAAATGCACCCTCAGGTTTTTAGCAAAATAACGGCACGTGTAAGTAGGTACCAGACCAGGGTTGAAAGCGGATGGAGCAGAAAAGTGAAAGTTCTCAATTTAATTATTACTTTTCTTCAAGAATTTTTGATGTGTAACATCTCTCCTCTCACTTTTCTGCAATCTGTGGGAGTGATTTCATGAAAATGGACGGAAATGCGTAACAAGAAACTGGACGCCGGGGAAGCGCGTGCTGTTTCATTTGACCAATGAGCGCGCGCGGTGATAGAGTTGACCGTCAGATAGTAGCAACCCATTTTCCGAGAGGTTGGTACTGTATTAATAAATGTGTATGATATTAAAGAAAACACATTATTATTGTGAAGATGCAATTTCAAAACGAAGTTCTGTGAAATTTAAACAAATTTTTATTAATCAATTAGAAAAGACATACAGAAAAATCAAAATAACGAAAAACGTCCGGTTTTGGGGTGGATTCAAGATGAGAATAAGACCAATAGGGAATATATCCTATATATATATATATATATTAATCATATATATTATATATAAACATATCGTGTGTGTGTGTGTTGTTATTTATATCATTTTTCATTATTTATGGAAGCGAGTCCCCGCAATATTTAATAAGAAATAAATAAACAAATTAAGAGAAAATACACAAATATCAAAAATAAAAATGAACAAAGTAAATTGCTGGAACCGTATTCGAACCACGGACGTTGTCTTATGCGGACAGCGTGTAACCAATTCACTATCCCAAGCTACTTAATAAGTCGTCAATATTTGATAGTTATAACGTTTCTCTTGAATATTTATTAACTATAGATAGATATATATATACTATATATATATATATATATATATATATATTATACTAATATAATATATATATATATATAATATATATATTTATAAATGAATTTTTAATAATAAATGTCTGAAAGAAGTACAGATCATTGATAAAAATTGCAAGTGAGTAATAATGAATAATTATTCGAATAAGTATTTCCATATTTAGCTTTTTTAAATTTTGATTTTTTTTTATTTTTATTATTTGATATAAATTTTAAATTTCGCTGTCGCTGCTCAATTGATATTTTTAATTGTGAGATGTCAAAGGTAGCTCATCATATGCTAGTACTGTAAGGCTTGCTCGTTTTTTTATCTAATGATTATTATTTTAGATAGATGGATTTTCTCTGTAATTATATGAAATTGCTTTCTTAATCGTGCGAACTTGCAATTTCACAATAAAATGTGTTTTTATGTTTAAAAAAAAATAATACTAGTAAATCGCTTTTGAAACAATGATATATATTGTCGTGTGTCGTGGCTTTTAAATATTAAATATTTAATTAATTATTTTATATTATATATTAAATTAAATTTAAAAAAAGAATTAAAAAAGTAAAATTTAATTGAACTCAACAAATCAAAAGCGTCAAAGCCTCAATTAATTTAATTAAATAAAAATTGAGAAGAAAAATGGACATATTTTATATCAAAACCAGGCAAATTTTTATTTTTTATTTGACAGACGTAGCCTAACAACTTTTTCGTAACAAAATCTCAAAACCAAGGGTGTAAAGTTGCACAAGACTTTTGTGCGATTTCCTCAGCCAGTGGTGGCGGGTCAGAATAATATTTTTACATTTTAATTACTTTTAAACAATATTTTATATATGTATGTTCTGAGAACACAATTACTGGATTTTGTCCACAGAGAGATAATTATTAATTAAGATAAATTATAGAAGTCTCACAGAGACGAAGCTATTTATATAGGAAACGTGTAAGAATGTATTTTTTCGGTAATAATTAATTTTAATTACATTCAAAAGAATATTGTTTAATATTACACTTTAAAAATACAACTGCGAAATCTATGTATACTATGTCAGGGGAAGGACCATAGATGTCTCTACCGTAGTTCATTCGAATATATGAACAAAACTGATTTGATTTAGAACATATGTACAACTTTCAAAAATTTGACAGTGTATGTTATTACGATGGAATTATGTAAAGTCACCTTAGCCAACTCATACAGGTCATAAGCCCTGTGACACACGTGTGTTATTACAATTATAATAATTTCGTTTTCTGTCTGTCCATCCGTCCGTCCGTTCGTTCACGTAACTTCGTAACTAACTAAGTCATTAACTAACGTCCGTTACTTTTATTAAGTAATTATTTTAAATTCTTTTTTCGAAAATGTTTTTTCTAATACTTTTTTAGAATTTTTTTTAGTAATTTTTTTCGAATTTTTTTAAAAAAAAAATTTAACGAAAATTATTTTTTTAATAAAATAAATAAATACTATTTCCTTAGGAACCGACATGTCAAAGTACCGTCATATTGACGGGTTACAGCTGGTTATTACATAACAACGCTACTTGTTTATATTACAAGTTAAGAAACACTTATTTCAGGTCTGATCTGTTTACATAATATTGACACACGTGTTCTTTTGTTTTCTTTGTGTTTCTAATATTTCTGTTCTCTTTGGCAATATTTAATTTATTTGTTTGTATATTAATATGTAACCAACAGAGCCAGATAGAAAGGCGTCTATATTAATCTTAACCTTGCACTGTCTACGTCAACGTAGATAATTATTAAAAAATTTAAATAAACATTACCATCAGTTCATTGTATTCATTTGGTGAACCTGCACCACACGAATTGTTTCTCCCACCTGAAGGAGAAAATTTCAATTAAAAAAAACTGCCACGTAGGAAACATCAATGTTACCGCTTAGCATTGCGATGTTTTGTCAGTCGGCGCTGATAGTTTGCAGACCAGTTATTCTTTCCAACCCCGGGAAAAAGAAACTGACCAATCTACGCGAATATCAAATCTCTTCCCGGTTTGACCAGCTGGAATCCACCGATTCTTTTTATCGTTCGAGACGAGGAATGAAAACAAGAAATGACTCTTTAATTCAGGCGACAAAATAATTCTTCGAATAAATAAATAGCTATCAAAGAGAAATAAGATTATAAAATTACAGACACGCGGTCACGTTGAAAAAGTGTTTCGAAAGAGAGTTATTTTTCTCAAAAAATTCATTTTTATACCCTGCGATATTTATTTTTTTCCAAACAAACAAAAAGTTACAATTTAACATGTTCCAAATATTTCTTCATTCAAATTTTTTTCAATATTTTTAAATTATAAATTGTCGCATGCAATAATAAAGAAAAAACATCATTTTTATTCATTAATAAACAAATAGATATATACAAAATATGAAACAATTTCAATTTTTAAGACATTTTAATTATATACTACATTGCAACAGGAATAGAGGGCGTCCGCGAAAGACCTGGCACGATCAGGTAATACAAGTATTTGAGGATGGCCCTGTTAAAAGCCGCAACAACCGTAGAACGTGTATGAGAAGATGTATGAATGCCGAAGCAAAAGTGGTGTGCCAGGATAGAAGAGTGTGGCGTTCAATCCTCTCTGCCTACCCCTGCAGCGAAACGGCGTGATGAATTTTCAGCTTTCTCGCTGAATACCCATCGTTCTAATCGTACGTGAGAGGCAGCTGTTTTGTAAATTTAAATCTTAATTTTTCGATCATAATATTTATGTCGAGTTTCAAAATTTCAGATAAAAAATATTTCTTCATTGTGTACAGGTAAAATATCTATATACTCAAAAACAAACATTTTTCGTTTCGATTCGTTACGTGAAAAGTGGTACGATGGTTGAAGAAGTTTTTTTCACGAGTTTTAGAATCATCTGAGACACGAATTACTTTGTATTGCAGTATAATTACTTGTATGCATAATATTCAACGTTACGTTTAATTATTTATTTTGAAGTGTTTGAATTAATAATTGAAAGTACCCCTGTAATCAAAATATTTATTTTATAATTGTGTAAAATTAACACATTTTATTGATTAAGAACTTTTAAAACTTTACTTCTCCATTACTCGATTATTATATTTCTGCTATAAAGATGGCGAGTAACTACTTAAAGTTTAATTAATTAATAATTAAATTATATTAAACTAGCTGTAACCCGTCAATAATGACGGAACTTTAGTCCGCATCTTTGCTTAGCCCTAGTATACATTTATATTATCTTTTTGGCGGTTAAGCGACCTTTTAGGGTTTGCTGGCCCGGGGTTCAAGTTCCATCTCCGTTCGTTTAATTTATTTTTTAGCCGTGAATTTGAATGAAATTACGGACGCTACACGCAGTTACACGGACAGACAGACGGACAGATAGGTGGACAGACAACGAAATTATTTTTTTTGAATTATAATTTATATAAATTAACTTTGTAAACACCACTTATTTATTGAAAAAATTCAACATGTTTCGAAACCAATGGCTTCTTCGTCATTCATTCATTCATTCATTCATTCATTCATTCATTCATTCATTCATTCTTCTTCATTCAAAGTCATTGGTTTCGAAACATGCTGAATTTTTTCAATAAATAAGTGGTGTTTACAAAGTTAATTTATATAAATTATAATTGTGTCACCACAAAATAATAATTTTGCTATATTTGAAAAAGTATTTTATTTGATTTTTCGCGTTCATTATTACCATCGCGAGAAGCAAGAAGTAAGGACGAGAAATATTTACCCCTATTCTGTTGTTGCCTTTGCAAAGTACCATCCCTTTGTTTCTCACCGATTATAAATTATTACGCGAATTCAGAATCAGTCTCAAACATAACGTGACCGCAAACGTCCGATGTAAACTTAATTTTGGTAAATTCGTTAGCTTGATTTAAGATGATTCAATGAATTTTTGACAGACGGCTCGGTGTTTTGTTGCAGGTGTGTTGAGTAACGTGGGGCAGTACTTCAAGGGTCTGCAGCGCCAGCTGGAGACCTTGGCAGAAGATCCCGAGGAGCCTCCACCATCTCACCTTAACAATCATTTTTTTGGTGAGTTTTTTTCAACTGACTCTGCCTACGATTAACTAGGACCGATATGGAAGATTTTGCTCTTAGAACGGTCCTGGGTAAGCGGTGGGAACCATTCACTGTCCTGACTCTGCCTCTGGTGAAATTTAAACTTAATCATATGAATAAAATGCCTAAGGTGAAATTTAAAATTAATCATATGAATAAAAAGAAAATACTTCGCAAAAAAACACAATTTATTGAATAATCAACATTTTTTGGGGGAAATTTTTAGTAGGTACTAAATTAAAAGATATGTTATATATAAAATTATGTTAAATAAAAATTATAAGACAATGTTTTTTAGATCTTTTGTTCATCCAACGATAGTTGATAATTATTAGAGAAAAATCATTTTTCAAATTTAATAATTAAAAATGCCCCAAATTATATACAACCAGCTTTGAATAGGTACTAATAATAAATTTTAAAAAATATACTTTAAATAACAAGTACAAGGTTTAAAAGAATTTTTTTAAATGATTTCTATCGTTTTTATATAGGTAAAAATTACAGAAATTTTGATATTAGAATTAATCTTAAGATGTTTAAAAAGCAATAACTATTCTGAAATTTCCAATATTTTTTGGAAACAAACCATTCTTTTGATGTTAACAAGGGTTTAGTTATGTTACAGTTATGTTACAGTTAGGTAAATTAGAAATTTTATGAATTACAAAAAGTTTTAATAGAAAATTAAATATTGTAAATAACTAAATCCTTTTTGGAAACAGTTTACTTTAATATTTGTTCTTATTAGTTCCTTATTATTTATTCAGCTCCCATATATTTATTTTTTGTTTTTGTTAATGTCTATATTAGCAATTTCAATTTTTAATATACGTTGTATACCGATAAAGAGACCATTTGTCCCGTAACGTGTTGATTATTCAATAAAAATTGGTTTTATACCAAGTATTTTTTTCTTATTCGCTATTATTAAAGCATTAAATATATCTATAAATTTATCTAAAAAAACTATAAAAAAAAATGAAAAAAAAATATTTAAAAAAAACATAAAGTATTAAAATTAATTGTTTTTATTGTAAAACTCAACATTAAATTAAGATCGGAACATTCATAATGTGACATTCGTATAATTTCTTCGGGAAATAGCGGAAATATCCTCAACTATTGTTTAAATATTTGGTTACAACTAGTTATTAGATTTCTTAATCTGAGCTCGACCGTGCAGTGACGACAGCAGATGTCAGGGGGTGCAGAAACACAACCTTCTCAACTTACCCTGTGCGGATGCGGCCCACAATCATTAGCCTTTGTAACCGGATTCAGTTAAATTGAAACCTCAAAGCCTCAACCCGATTAGGGTAAAACACTGACGGATCTAGTTTCTTGTGACCGCCGGCCATCTAAGCATGCAGATAATACTGCATTTTCTATATACTGCCATTGGTTGGCTCTACTAAAAATCGGACCTTAGAGGGAGTATCAGTTCTCCTAAAGGTTTACCGCCATTTAACGTATTACAAGTTGACCTACAAATATATGAATAAACGAGCAGCTGGACTTTGATGACTTTAAATCTTATCATATTTATTAATTTATGATATACGATTTGGGCTTTTACGTAATAAAAAGAAGCGTGGCTATCTAAGTACATAGGAATAACGTGACAAAAATTAAATAATATCAACAATATAAATACAAAAGGCATTAAGGCGGCACATTTAATACAATTGCATATTTTGGCATTTTTTTACGAAAATGTGGGTTTTATTATTAATTTATATCAGAATGTATACTCTA
This sequence comes from Agrypnia vestita, assembly GCA_016648135.1. Lineage (NCBI taxonomy): Eukaryota > Metazoa > Arthropoda > Insecta > Trichoptera > Phryganeidae > Agrypnia > Agrypnia vestita. The sequence goes on from JADDOH010006473.1 coordinate 47,339, forward strand.
GGCTGCAATTTTTTTAGGATAATAACTTAGATAATACCTTTGTTATTATATAAAAGTAATAAACTGGACATTATTTATAATAATTAATAAAATATAAGCATTAATCGATAGGCCGCGGCCAAAAAATCGTTTGTAGTGTCCTAGGCGGCGCTAATTTTTAATGAATATGGTGTAATGAATAGGCACACTATAACACCTGTTGTGAAATTTTTAAACGAATCGAGCAATAGCTTTGATTAACAACGTTAAAGCTTCAGACAAAAGATTACTTTCAAGCAATTCATGCATTCATGCAGCAATAAATGTGATAACTTGTTTTTGCTTTTTTTCTTGCAAGCATATTTTTTTATCATTTTCTGGAAATCAACATTTACAAAAATTATAAAGTAGGTACATAGTTTTAAAAATCATTACACCTATTTAGATATTTTGAAGATGATGAATTTCGTATTGACGGTGGTTTTTCTACTTTCTAATAAAAATATAAAAACAGCTAACAAATTTATTTTTGAGATCGCATGGTTCGTTTTATCACACTGAATTTTTATAATAGATTATTTATTTGAAGGAGGGAACCTAGGGGATCATTTCTATTCCCATCTGTAGATTTGAGTCTAAAACTGTGGAAGATCCCATAAACATGAGTAGCGACTTAACTCTGCACAGAAGTAGACAGGTGCCATTTTCTCAAGAGGATACGGAAGTAAACGAAGATGTTTTATATTTATAAAATTGAGTATCACGATAAGTATACTCTATCTCAATGAGATTCTATCGGGGAACAGCGGACTTGCTTTCAACATTTTCTTCTTTTATTCACTTAAAATTCTTCGACACCAATTTTTCTTAAACTTAAGTCTAAGTAACTATTTACCTTAAATCTTCGCGTTGGGTTTTTGTAATATTCTTCTACTTTAATACCAATTTCTTCCTATATTTTTTTTAATAATAATTTTATAAATCTTCCACATATATTCTTATTCTTCTTCGTAACTTACCAATACTAGTGAGTAACAAAAAAATATTAAACATATATAAAATCATTCATATCAAACGCGTAGGAGAATCCCGCTTCGGAAAACTCTCAGAGGCATGGAAAAGATCATTGTCCAGAGTGATATTGTTCAGCATAGCAGTAGCTCTTCCAACAGGCATAAGCATTGGCAGGTTGGTCCTGTATACATATTGGAATGTGAAACAATCCATGCTGACGCTGTTTAAGGTAATTATCAGGAACATTCAAACGAATGCTTCGCATAATTTCAGGATTATCGATCATACCGCGCAACAACCGATATAATGCGTAATCAAATACACATCCCTTTTAATCTCTAATGGCATTAAATTAAAAAGGTATTTTCACGATTTTTAGGTATTTTCTTTTATTTTAAAGTTGTAGGCCTCTAAAAAGACACCCTACAGTCGATTCGAGTATGTCTCATAGTGGTAACGGTCTTAAGGATACTGCTTTACTATGAAGATGTGCTCGAGGACACCACTAATGAAGACCCAGGTACAGGAGGACCTGATCCAAGCTGCATAGCGCGGCAAAGCCTATTTTCCCCACGAACTTGGCGATGCAGAATCAGCTCAGGGCCAGGGTGGCCCGCCGTCCGTCACGATTAGCCGGGCTTATCGCGCGCTTCCCCTGATGTGAATTGATGAAGCAGCTTTTCCCGGAACCTTTTCATTAGCCCCCGCACCTGTCACCGCATACGTCAAATAATAAACACATTTTCTTTTCAGACAGACAAAACACACGTCATTCATTTCGTTAAAAGTTCAAACATTTTGTAAAACCGATACGCGACGCTCAGCCTTTGTTCGCCGACGCCGACCGACGCCTCGTAACGAATTAATATTAGGGGCGACTCGACGTGCGAATGCCTACATTTTAGCTTATTCATGCTTTCGTGGCAATATACTACACCAAACCATTAGAATAAACAAACGATCATTTCTGTAAACTAGAATAATTATTGAATAATATATTTCATAATAATAAGCTTTCTAATTATATGTACGCTTGACCACCGACATGAATTTCGGGGAATCGATGAAAGTAACACATTTATATATTATTTTAAAATTATTGCATGACACACCAAACATGAATGTTTTAACAATATTCTTATATGTAGATATGTTCTAAGAACACAATTATATACTGGATGTTGTCCACAAAGAGACAATTATTAATTAAAATAAATTATAGAAGTCTCACAAATCAGATTTACAGAACATTTATTTGCTCAATTAATGTATATTATAGATGTCTCACAAAGACGAAACTGTATTTTTATGGGAAAATGGGTATAGAAGTCTTTTGGGTGTCTTTTTCTATACCTACTTTCCCATAAAAATACAGTTTCGTCTTTGTGAGACATCTATAATACACATTGATTGGTAAATGATGTCTCTGTGACAAAAATCCAGCACTGTTCTGAAAGTTTTGAACAAAACTCAAAATATTCTGAATTCTTTTGCTCTCCTGTAAAGTTCGAAATAATCACTAACGCCCTTTTGGCTTTCTACCCTCGATAGAATTATATAAATTCAGCTGTATATAATTAATAACAGGGATTTTATATGTAGTATTTCCTTTTATAGGTTCGAACAAATTCGTTATTGATACCATGTTATTTTCTGGTGCTGTGAAATGTCATGAATTAGAATATTTTTATGGCACTTTTTTTTCAAATATTGTCTTAAAAAAGAAAAAGAAAAATATGTGTGGATTAGATACATTTCATGAACGATATAATAATAAATTTCAAAGAAAGCAAACACTTTGTGGCTTGACATGATAATTTAAATAAAAATATATATTTTAATAATAATAAAATAACACCGATTTCAGTTGTAGCCAACCTTTTTCTGGACAATATAATGTAATCTTGGTAACAGTAGGACAATAATAATAATAATAAGTTTATATAATACTATCTAGAAGACGGATGGGTGCAACCGAAACCGATATACATTGTGTATTATTTCAATAAAATGGCTTAAAACAAAATATTTATTTGTATTTAAATTTAAAAAAATTATAATTATAATAACGATTAGAAATAGAAACTTATTTTTGAAATGAAAGTACCGTAATTTCAATCGGTTGTCGAGGCCATCGTCACACGGAATTCGAAACGGAAAAAGCGAGACGCGAACGAAGCGTTTGCACCGGAAAGATATGGCGACACTTCCGTTAAATTTGCGATCATTCTTTGCTTTCAAATTGGATATTTACCCACTGTGTTCATTTATATCTTCCCTAAAAAATACGCCAAAATCAAACACAGGAAGACTAATGGCATATCGTGAAAGACAATGTGTGAATGATACACCCGAAATAAAAAACAAATAAGTTAGTGATGGTCCAACCTTTATTTTAACCGATTACATATTGTACAGTTCTTCCATATTCATATCTGATTGTATAGGTGATTGATATCTGAGATATGACTATTGTCTATCTACCTAGTAACGGTGGCTGTCTGTCGAATTGCCAAATTATCGAATAGCCGAGAAATCAATACCCAATCATCAACACAATCAGATATACATTTTAAATAACGATTAGTGTATCTATTAAAATTACCGATTAAAATACCATCAATAATATAGCTTAACATAAATTGAAAATAAGTGAAACACAACGGGAAATAAAGCATAGACAAAAAAAGATGCACGGCTAATTGAATTTTCTAAAAGTAAATTTATGTTAACAATTAATAATAATCCGACTGATATAAATATAAAATGAGGAAAGACAATTGAAGGCGTCCCTATAAAAAGTGTCTATATACAAAAACAAAATTTTATAGGAGAGAGAAAAAAACATTTAATTTAATATATAATCAGAAGTTTTTTATTTTCTTATAATTACTTTTTACGTTTTCTTTGTTTATTGCTAAGCAATCCCAGCAACATCGTCGAACTGTCGATTTTTACTTATTACAATTTGTTACTACTAAATTAATACAGATGAATATCTATAGACCCCTTTTCAACGTTAGCCAACTTTTGAGGCAGAATTTTGGCATGATTGAGTTGAAATCATAAAAAAGAAAATACTGCACATGGTGCAAACTGGTATATAGACCATTTTAAAACAATGAAATCACTTTGTGATCTTATGTACTATATAGATCCTTTTTGTAGGGCCGCCATCAATTGTCGGTGCTGTATTTACAAGATTTTCTGTATTTAGGTTCACTTTAGTCAATAATGTTACGCGTGTTTTCATAAGTCCATAATTTCATTTTTAAATTGGGAAGAAATGTTATTTTAATTTAATTTTAATTGTTTTTTGCACGATTTTTGAATGACCCCAATGAAAATTATTTATAACTTGACTATTTCCCTATGCAAATCAAAGTAGCTAGTTTTAAGTACTTTTGACCGCCAGCTAGGTAACTAATTGGCGAACTAAGTTTCACAAAGCCTTCCCTTGTGTTCTAGAAGTTACTGAAGCTTGTAAGTGTATTGTTTTACTTTAACGATTATATTTCAATATTAAATTCTGAGGTATACAATTGATAATATTTGTATTTTAAATAACTTAGATATAAATAACCTAGATGAAACAATCAGAAACATATATAGATAAAATCATCTATCGAAAAACTATTGTTAACTGCCGAGATACGAAACCGGAACTTTTCCGTGTCACAAAACTGCGATACTAATTTCACTTTGTTATCCATTCAAGATGACAATAAATTTAAAACATATATTGTCCTCAAATTTTAAAGTGGCACTATTTCGAAAGTAAATAAATTAACTTTATTTTTACTACACTTTTTTTTTTAAATTCTACATGTTTCGGGAGCGATACTTCTTCCTTCAGGAAAACGAATGTACTAAAATTAATGTTTAAGTATATATGGTGGGAGGGGGTAAGACGGGGCGTGGTTACAAGTTAAGTAGTTACAAAGTAATTATAATGAAAAACATCAAACATCTAGAGCATTAAGGTACATTGACAGCCTAAAAATTCATTGAATATTTATATCCCCGTAACGATGCCAATTTGGGCTACAACAAACTTGATTTCTCGATAAACAATAATTAAGTTTGCAACAAAAATTATTGAATTGCATTCCTTTTTGGTGGGGTGGGGAAGGGAGGATTTTCGGTGAAGGGGGGATGGTAACATTTTACAATTTAGAATTAAAAGTATTTAATTTAATTTGGTGGGCATTACATTACTGAGAGAGGAGAGATGATGGCTCCTTTGTTTTCCGCAAGGTCCTAAAGAATAAATATGCAAAATTTGGATCAGATCTGGAGGTGTTGATTTCTATAGAGAAAATATCACGGGGAGGGGTGGAGCAAAGAGAGGGAGGGAAAATGGCACCTTTGTTTCCGCAGGGCCCTAAAGAATAAGTACGCAAAATTTTGGTCAGATCTGTCGAACGGTATATATTTGTATAGAAAATATATCAGGGGGAGGGGGTGGGGTAAAGAGGAACGGGGAAAATTTTGCCCTCCGGGTCTTAAAGAATAAGTATACATAATTTTGGTCAGATCGGTCAAACGGTGTAGATATATATAGAGAACAAATAGATAGACGTGATGAGAATTATAGTATATTTATGTGGCTTCACTTTGTCGCTTAGTCCACGACTGTGTGTCGTGTGATGCAACCCCTTTGGGATTATCCCCTGTGCCTGCGGCCACCATTGCTAAGGATAGTACGTGTTTCCCGAAGCCCTGATAGAAATAGCCCCTTAGGGAAACTGCATCCAGAGAGTCGATGCCAAATATCACCATGTGGTACAGGACTCTCTAAAACTTATACACATGTGTATATATATATATATTATATATTATATATATATATATATATATATATATATATATAGTATATGCTATCGGAAGTCGAATGCTATTCGCATATAGCATTCGACTTCCGACCGCATGGAGTAACATTCTTAATAATAATAATCAAATTTCTAATACAAATAATATTAATAATAATAAACCAGAAATCACGATGAAAACACCGAAGCAATTAGAAAATCCAACCTTTTCAACATTGTATAATGACGATAATAAAGTAAATATACGGATTACTAGAAGCCGAGCAAAACACATTAACGGCGTCTCTGGAGAAACCCACTCCTCCACAAACACGTGACGCAGAATTTTTCAAACTTTCACTTGACGGTGAGCTCCGGACCCAAACGGTTGTACGCTTTTTGGAGAAGCAGCTCATCGACAAGGCGCCCTGAAGATGAACAGTGAGATCTGTTCGAAACGTCGGCAGACGACGTCCTGACGACCTGAATTTGACGCGGGTTACCCCCCAAAGTAGTTAGAACTAACATATATATATATATAAATATATATTCACAACTAACGATTTTGTTTCAAATCTATTCAATAATTCAACATGTTACTACGCTCTTCTGGAAAAGTTTAGATAGTTCGCCGAATTTTGCCTTTGTAACGCTGCAAAAATTCGCCTCTTTGAAACTCGTGTAAATGTAATCATCATAACCTTTTTGAAACTGCAGACTTACCTCAAAGACGAGCATTCATCGAACTTGAACTAGAGTTCTTTATTTAATATTTCCGAACTGACCCCAGTTCTATCGGCCAGCAGAACAAATTATACTAAGAAGAACATCGCCAGCATTTCTAGTGATTGGAATTAAAATTTGACTCAAAATATGTAAAAAGAATATCAAACCTTTCATTATACTGTTCAACTTTGTTTATTGTTTATCTATACCCTCTCCCTTTGTTAATTTATATTTCAACTTATAATTATATTCCACAGTACTGTAGTATCAACATCCTGAAAAAGAGAACTTTGTTCTCTTTTTAGTATAATGTAGATTTTTATCTAATAAAGTAGTGTTAACAAAGTTATTTGACTATAATTACTTAATCATGATATTATAAAGTGCAAACCTCCCTTTAGCAGAACTATTCTCTAAAAAATTTAATTAATAAATAAATTTTATTGAAAAAAAAAATTCAGGTGTATTCTAGTGTACATGTATAGTACATATTTAATAATTCGGGAGAATATGATATATACATTAAAAAGATTATTGCTTAATATTCCACATTAAAAATAAAGAGATAAAAAATATAGAATAAAACATAAAATATCATTACCAGTGGCTAAATTTATACATACTTTGTCATAGGAAGGACTATATACGTCTCTAGCATAGTCCATTCGAATATCGTCATAATCGTAGAACAATGACGCATGTGATTTTTCTCAAGTTTGCAGGAGAGCAGTTTGAAGTTTTATTTACATAAAGACACTTTATGTCATAGCTCGACAACTACAAAAGATTTTCCTTTGAAACTTGGGTTAGTTATTTAAAGTGGATACCTTTAAAACCTCAAATATAGTCAGCGCAGTACAATGACGCATGCTGTATTGTTCTACGATCGCAAATCAGAACCGTCGTTTTACCAACTTCGTATAACGACGGTTAAATTAATGAAAAAAATACACTTTTTATATACCATTAGATGGCTTCTTTTTTTCACTTTTTAACGATCAAAAAAAGTCAATATGGAATTTTTTGCACATCCCTCATTGTTCTATGATCGTGACGATATATGAAAGAAACTGATTTAGAATATATGCCACATCCAAAAATTTTATAATGGGTGGATGTTCTTTAGGTGAAATTCGTGAACGTTGCATTGTGTAAAGTGATCACTTAAGCCAGCGAATAGAGGTCATAAGCCCTGGGCCACCCTAAAAAGATTTCCATACATGTTTCCCATATAAATAACTTCGTCTCGTCTTCGTCCATATAAATAACTTCTATAATCTAGATTAAATAAAGTTATTTGACATTAATTAATTTATCATGTTATTACAAAATTTTATATATCTATGTTGAACCCTTTCAATATTTCTCGAATGAACAGCACATTACGGCGACCATATTATTGAATTATATTCCAACTGACTACGAACTAATGATGTATACAAAGTATATGGCAGGAATTGAATAAATTGTAGAGTGAGTAGTTGGAGCGTTGCCGCACTCTACACGGGGTACTAACAGGATGCCGCCGAAGTAATGTGCGTAGTACGCGTAGTGACACTCACACCGTTTTAATGAATGTTTGTATTTATTTGCAGGCGCATCATACGGGGGCCCGCGGCCGGCGGCTACGGCGGCCTACCTGCACGCGCTGCGCTCGCACGGCCCTTCCCATCGCATAAGGTCAGTCTGGCCCGCGCACGCGCATGATAACTCCCCGGCGCGGCACCGCAAAACGTAAAGTATATCACACACCACCCTACGTGTTGCTAGCTGGCCCTAGCTGGCCGACAGAAGCACGACTCGGCCCTAGACCCAGCATCTGTCGAGTGGCATGACGCTAAACCGCTCAGCTGTAGAATGGCTTGACACTAGACCGGGCAGCTGTAGAGTGGCATGACACTAGACCGGGTAGCTGTAGAGTGCATGACATTAGACCGGACAGCTGTAGAATGGCTTCACACTAGACCGGGCAGCTGTAGAGTGGCATGACACTAGACCGGGTAGCTGTAGAGTGCATGACATTAGACCGGACAGCTGTAGAATGGCTTCACACTAGACCGGGCAGCTGTAGAGTGGCATGACACTAGACCGGGTAGCTGTAGAGTGCATGACATTAGACCGGACAGCTGTAGAATGGCTTCACACTAGACCGGGCAGCTGTAGAGTGGCATGACATTAGATCGGGCAGCTGTAGAACGGCTTGAAACTAGACCGGTTAGATGTAGAATGGCATGACACTAGACCAGGCAACTGTGGAGTAGCGTAATACTAGACCGGGCAGCTGTAAAATGGCACTACTCTAGACCGGGCGACTGTGAAAATTACTCTTTTTTACTTTGTTTATAACCACTGGCTTCTGAAACTATCACTTGCTTTATCATAGTGATAAAAATTAATCTTATTCAATTATTCAGGCAATTCGCCCGTGGAGAGCGATTTGTGCCATATAACTAAATAGGTATTTTTTTTTTTTTTTTTTTTAAAATAGAGATGTGAACACGGAATACGTGTCACATCAATATTCTTACTATTTTCAAACTAAGCTAAGCGCTTGTGCTATGAAAATAGGACTAACTTGCTAGTCGGGAGTGAGGTTCGAACCCGCAACCTTTGGATCACGAGGCCAGTGTCCTAACCACAAGACCAACAAGCTACTCAATGAGTTATATATACATTTTTATTGATATAACTCATATGAGTTATATCAATAAAAATGAATAAATTTAATTCAAAGCTTTATGTTATTTTCGTTATACAAATTATCCGAAAGAGCCACAGAGTATAAAATTGAAAAGAGATTAACAAAATGCCTTATTTCGATGAGTGGATTGGGACATAGCGGAAGTATACCCCCTCCCCCCCGCGCATATTTCAGGCATATTTTTAATGCAGTTAAAGTATTTATTCTTGCAAAATTAAATCCTCTAGTAAGCATAACGTATTTTTTACAAAGGATTGTTTCATTTTTTCTAAATTTCGTTCCAATCCAATGAATAAAAGGGTATTTTTATAATAAAGCGTGACTTACCTACTAAAACATTATACTTTTTAAAATCTCTTTATCTTGACCTTTTCATAATTGTTTAAAAATTTACAAGCTCGTAGTATTTTTTTCAAAGAAGTCTAATGTGTTGGAACCAGCCGTGGAACCAGATTATGAACCAAGGAATTTACGTTAGTTCGTATCTATATGTATTGGTGGTCTGTGGATTATTCCTATTTTTTTTATCAAAAGTAGGATCATGTTCCATTAAATGATAAATGAAAATTCTGAAAACCCAAAATCTTTTAAATCTACTGATGGGTAGAAAACTATAATTAACTACTTTTAATTATAATTTTATATTTTACTGCTTGATACTTCACCAGTCGATGGGAGACTCTGGTACTCTCGAAACTCGAGTAATAAAATATAAAATCATATTTACACTCAAGTAGCGATAACATGGTTTAAGTTTTCCACCCAATTTAACGATCATTATGAATAATTGACGTTAAGTTAGCGCCAAAGCCAAGTTAGGCAACCCAACCGTTTCTTGTTCCTTATGCTTCCTACTCTCAATCAATATTGATTTCGTTTGGTTATCAAGTACGTGAAAGAGTAAAAAAACATGTATTACATTAATTTTAATTAAATTAGGCTTGACAATTTCACCAGGCAAACGGTTCGCAATATGTTTGTTAATGTATTATGATTGCTAAAAATATTTTTCATTCGGTAAACAGATGGGTGAAGGTAGATCTTAGACTAATATGTCTATCGTCCTCCAAAGTGGCTCTTATAATTAAAACGATAAGCAAAAATATGAGACAAATATAATTAAAATTAGGTATCCGTGAAAACTGACGGTTAAAATTAGTTTGGGTACCTATGATATTTCAGTTTCTTTTGCATGCTTTTCTTATTTACCCTAATTATAGTTCCCCGAGTAAGTAAACTCATGCGGTTATAAACGAAGTTCATTAAATTTTTTATTTAATAATGAATAGCCACAGTGTATTCGCATTATTAAATATTAAAAATACGTTAGCACTAAATTAAACCCTTTACTGTTTTATTCAATATTCTAAATTCGGTACGGTAAATTCTCAGTGTCCATCGAAAAATATTATAAAGTGTAGCTAGACCGCATTCAAAATAATGTGCGCGAAAAATGTGTGTTTACGATGCAAAAAATGAACACAAAATAAGTTTTTTTAGTAAGTAACTAACCTTTTTTAAACTTAAAATATATATATTTATTTAGAATATCATATTGAGACTTATAATACGGGCTTTCCAGGTAACTTTCCCCCGCTTTCTTCTTACCGGACAAAGCTAGGGAATGGTCTTTTGATTGTGGTCGACCTATAGCCATACACCAGTGAGAAATCACAGGACATAATAACTTGTGTTGCTTAAGCCGTGCGCTAATTGCGTATCACACTCTAATCATCTAAAGTTTTAATTTCAAGTTACGAATTTACGGACCAACCGACAGACAACGAAATTATTATATTTAGATTTTACTCATAATTAAATGAAAATAAAGAATTCTTATAAATATTTTGGTGTACTGTATTTAAATACATACTTTTATATATGTGTATTTACATATATTGTATATGTACATTTGTACATTCTGATACATACTAGAATATACAAAATTCCCTATTAATACGGATTACATTAACTAAGACAAATTATCAATCGGGCGTTTTGTATATGAAATAATTTAAAAAAATATATAAATAATCTATTATTTTTCATCATTTGTCGTAAAATATACATTTTTAAAATTCAGAATTTAAATAAAATTTAATACACCTCCGCAAATTTGGCAAGCGGGTAGCTTTATTTAACACGTGCGCGTACGCGCGTCATTCCTTAGAACACTAATGAATCCGTCCCGGCAGAGCAGGTAGCGAAATGTGGCAGAAAATCAAAGAAAGATGTAGAAATAGGATTCTGCATATTCTTGTACAATTTGGGGAAATTTAAAATTGTTAAATGAAGGAAAAGTTTTCAATCATTTGTTATCCCCCGTGTACAAAATTTTGCTTCACGCCGAACTTCCTTACTAAAAAATCTCAAATATTCGGAGAAAATAACCTACAACCAATCAAAAATGTTCATTTTCGATATATTGTATTGATTTTGTTTCGCAGTCAATACTTTTGGGCTATTTCTATCAATATAAATCTATATTATATACAGTATTAAAGTATACTTGTATACACGCACTTAGAAAAGAAATCACTTTGTCATTGGACTTTTATTATGCCTTATTGAATTTATGGCCGTTAGCATCATTCTGAATTTGTTTGCAATTTTATAAAACGTCTGTTTTACTGAAAAAAATAATTTTATGTTCCTTCTGCAAATTTTCTATAAACTCGAGGAAAACATTTTATTTTTTAGGTACATTTATTTTTAATGACTCCAATTTCCATTTCATTTAGACTTAGTGAGTGAATGAACAAGTTTGTCGCGTGTTGGGACATTGTTTAAAAATACAAAGAGATTTCATATGTTCACAAATTTTCAATAAAAACTTTCCGATTATTTGTTGTATCAATATTTTTTATTTAAATAATACAACATTTTTGAATTGGGGACTTGCAGGCGAAATATTAAATATCTTAGACATATATTTTTGTTATGGCGTTGACTGTGTACCTAGTTAAATTCAATTATTATTATTTTGATTTGCTTTTATTAATTTTCACTTGTAATCTTGTAATCAATATTTTTTTCACTTCCTGACAAACGATCGCTCTAAAATTTCGCAAAGAGACGTATTCCTGATGACTATACAATAATCAATTATTAATTTTACAAATTCAGTTTAATTATTCAAAAAATGTATTTAAATAATGAACATGCACAAACCAATTTGATTTAAAGTTAATGTGAAATAAAATACATAGTTTGTTCATATATACAAATACATGTATATATGAACAATGAACGAACAACAAATTCAGATACAAAGAACTTTAAACAGAGCCCTTAAAATAATCTTCAACCTAAATCTATACACCAGAACCATTGACTACAAAATCACCGGCATGCTTAACCTAGAAGATCTGATATATGTGGAAAAGATAAAGATGACTTATAAAATAAAGAACAAATTATTAAAAACGAATATCATATCCTTCACCAGAATAGTGACGTACATAGACATATATATTTAATAGACTAGAGATTTAATAAACAAGAGACTATACATATAGGAAGTTATATACCGCGGACTAATAGAGAGAGATATGGTTTCCTATACACTGCGATCGATTTCTATAATGGAATCCCCAATTGCATAAAGGAATTAAATAGTGTAGAACTATTCAATAAACTTGTGTTGTGGAGGAGATAACTGTTTAACAAATCACTGACATTTAATATGTGTACCCACTTATTTTACTTTATTTTCTGTCCCCTTATACCAGCATACAATTGCTGTTTGGGGACATGCTATTTAATTTTAAATTTTAATTAATACAAATAATTAATTGATGTAGTGTGATCATATAAGAATACGTAAATAAAATAAATATTATTATTATAATATATAAAAATTAACCTTAGGTGTATTTAAATCTATAGGTCGACCACAATCAAAAGACCATTCCCTAGCTTTGTCCGGTAAGCAGAAAGCGGGCGAAAGTTGCCTGGCAAGCCCGTATTACAGGCCACAATATGATATTCCAAATAAATATATATTTTTTAGTTTAAAAAGATTACTTACTTACTATAAAAACTTATTTTGTGTTCATTTTTTGCGACGTAACAACACACATATTTTTTGCGCACATTATTTTGAATGCGGTCTAGCTACAATATTATTTGGTGATTCCAGAATATATTGTCTACACAATCCGACATTGTTTTAAACAAAGCATGTAATGCATTTTGAATTACAATTTTATACGTACAAATATTATTATGGGTCACAAGTATCGTCAATAACAAAGGTCCTCTTGGGAATGATGAATCTCTTGATTTGGTAATATTGCCTGCCCAACATAACTTGGCGTGCGGCAGGATTGGAACTAAAACCCACCCCGCCCGCCCATTTTGTATTTGCTTGGGAGCTGTGACATCTTGATTACCAATATACGCTGAATTATTATGTCCAAAACAACCAAAACAGTCCGGAGTGGTGCAAGAACAATTGCCAATGAAGTATTAAAGTTTTGCCAAGCTGAAAAAGCAAATAATGGACCGATATTACCGTCTGACAGTTTGACAGATAGAGCGGCCGCCGCGGAGCGCGCTGTTACCCGATCAAATTTATATTGAAGGCTCTGACATTGGTCACCGGACATTCGGTACATTATGTATCGTGTAATAAATTTACAACCTGGCAACTTCTGTTTCGCGACAGGGGCGCCCTCCCTCGCACGCCAAGTTATCGTGGTGGCACTCTAGTTAAAAGTATTTTCCATATTAGCTCAGCTCGAACTGAATGTAGAATTGTGTATCTCTTTTAATTATTTTTTTGTGATGAATAGAATAGAATGTGCACGTATTAAATTTCCATCCCGCACCTTGCACGACCGCTAATATGTGTGTGTATTCTCTTGACAGCAACTTCCCATTGCAGATCGTTCGTAGAGGACCCTGGCCCTGTGGAGCTGCGCGGCGCTAACAGCCACGATCCAGCCCTGCTGTGGACCGGACTGGGGAGGCGGTAGGCGGGCACCGGCACCTGGAATATTACTTTTTCTTTAGACCAATCGATCGTCCTTAACCGAAACCATCGAAATGCATCAAAAATTCAAAATAACCAGGATCTAGAAAATTGTAATACTCGAAACAAATAATTTCAACCATGGATCGAATCTTAAATAACTATTCTAACTAACTCAGTTAAAATTATACAAAGCAATGTGACGCAACAACAAGCATCAGGCAGAAATTATTCAAATAAACTGTGTGGAATTTTTTTAGATAGGCACTTAAAAAATGATTGAGGGGTGACACTACCTTGAGGCATCAAAAAATACTTTAAAAAAAAATGACGTAACTATTGCACATATATAATTTTTACTTTTGTTGTTCACGGAATTGGTTACTATTTTTCATTAATAAATTATTTTTAAAATTTATAAATGACGGAGCTATGTGCTGTCCCGAAAAGGTCTCCGTGACGCGCGACCTTTGGATATTATCATGTCGCTATGTCGCTAGGGTATGAGTGAAATTAAATAGTTAATTATTTTCTTGTTATTTGTGGTATAGCTTATCGGCAAACATAAGAATTTTTTGTTGTGCGAATGACATCAGTTTGAAAATAATTTAAATTTTTTCCTAAAAAAGAAGTTAAGAATTCATAAGCAAACGGTGCATCTTGTCTAAAAAGTCGCTAAATAATAGATAATATTATTAGTAAGTTATGTGTAAAATCGACCTAATAATTTTTGAGATATCATCTCTAACATACTAACTAACCATCACCATTCATAAATTTTCTCATGCATGCTCTAAAGTTGTTGAGGCTATAGGCCGGCGACACACTGAGCGTATCTTCCGCCGCGTCTTTGACGTCGCGTCGAATCCACAACCGAATTTAGCAGTCATATACAATATTCCGCGGCGGATTTAATCTGCAACAAATACACGTGCGTACGCAGCGCGGACGATCTGTCGAATGTGGCGCGTTGCATTTAAAAATATGAGACGCGACGTCGCCTATTTTACGTTGACGTAAGTTCCGCGGGCGGAGAGCCGAACAGACGCCGAAGCGAGAGTTCCGCCAGCGGATCGACCGATGATTCCGCACATTGTATGGAAAGAAATGTAGCGACGTTCCGCGGCGTTAAAACGCGGCGGAAAATACGCTCAGTGTGGCGCCGGCCTTAAGTCTGAGTCAAGAGTCTGAAAAGGGGAGTTTCGAGAAAAACGCAATAGATTTATGTATCGTTTAAGAATTCATCTACCACACTAGCTTGATTTTTTTTCAATATTTATTTTCTTTGTTTATTACAGATATACAGGCATACATAGGTACATAATGCCGAACTGCACTGCAGTTCTACGGCATGGATTGTTATAACTCAGCCAATTCTTGGAATTTTTCAATGAGCGATGAATCAAATTATCTTTAGAACTTCAAGCTATATTACAAAGTAAAAAAAAAACGATATTCTGATAATATCAAGATGGTGGGACCCCTTAAGTTATCCGACCTTCTATTTCTACAGAAAATCTAATTTTGTTGTAAAAATATATTTTTAAAGTCTCAGAAATATAATATTTCAAATCTACGATTTATTAACATTTTTTACGATTCAGGGAGGAATCGCACCACCATCTCTATCTTACCAGATAATGGCCGAGTGGGCGTTTGACTGCACGTCTACGGTTTTAGAATTAAATTAGCCGTGCACCCGTGAAAAATTTCAGGATTTCAAAACTGAAATTTGGTGAATAGAAAACCATTTGTTTTTTTAATTGATTATTTGCTTAAACCTAAAACTAAAAATAATAATATAAAAATGTCAAGACCGTGTAATTTCGACCTTTGCGTATTGCTTGAGCCGCGCGCTGACTGCGTGTCACATTCTAACTATCTAAATTTTTAATTCCATTAAGTTACGAATTTACTGACCGACAGACAGACGGACAGACAGACAACGAAATTATAATATTTAGAAAATGGCGGAATGAGCGTGTCCCTGATTTTATTTTATTTTTCTTCTTCTTCTAGAGTTTAGAATTAAATTGTCATTATGTATAATATTTATTTATCTTTTTAGTTTTAACGAATTCAACTATTTTTAAACTTCTTTGTATTATTTCTAATCACAAACGTAATATCTAACTCGTTTTTTTGTTTGTTTAATGAGTGAATTGATACATATTTAATAACGAGTCGAACGATTATTCATGGTATCGTGCGATGTGTTTCCGTATGTAGTAATCCATCACGGAGTAACTTACTCGGCGTTGATTCCGTTTTTAACAAATAGTCCAGTCAAATTAAATATACACCACATCGAGTAATTCACATCTTATACTAGGAGTAAGTACTTACTATATTTATTGTACATCGCTGCATCTCCAAAACGATTAGGTACTCACATAAAAAAAAGCTACCAATCTTCTTTAGAAGGAAGGAATGTGGCATTTTTGTTATGCTTTTATTTTTAGTTTATGTTTTTCTTCTGCGATTTGACTTTACAATAAAAGGATGAACGTAGAAGCATCTCTTTCATTTCTAACGTTTTATAAATCATTTTGGTGACATCTGCGGCAAAGGGAATATCTTCTTCAGATCCGTATAAAAGGATCGAATGTGCTTTTTGTACTAAGTTGCGATAGAAGAGGAACACATCTCCTCAGATCAAAGATCATTGTGACGAGGGGGAAACATCTCCTTGATTGATTGCGATTCAGACCAAATCTCAGACAGAGATTAAACACTGTGTAGCTTTGACCCCGCTTAAAAAGTTTACCACACCTCGTATCGTGCGATGGGGACTTTTGACATTTGTATAGAACAATGTCACGGTCCATGCCAAAACTCTACTTAGGCGTTTTTGTCGTCCAATTTGACTGGACTAAAAACATATTTACATACAAATATCTCCAAAAAATTGCTTAGGTATATTTAAAAACAACTGTGAGCTTTCGTAGATAAAATTTGACTACAGCAACTCAACAAACTACACACGTACCTCCATAGCAGCGATTTTCAATTCGAACCAACCATTTTGATTGATATCCAATTAAATTATCTTTCAAGAATACCATCTTCATTTATCGTGCAAAGTGCAGAGAAAACCTGACTTATAACACCAATGCGTTAATTAAATGTCTATAAGCTTTGGTATACAACAACGGGCGTTCACCTACATATTGTGTATACGCTCAGGTTTTACAGGTTACAGGTAATACAAAAATTACTAAATCGGTTAATCTGAAGTTTGTGTGCCAAAAATATTTAAGTTTTAATTTGGAATAGATGAATTGTGTTAATCAAGCAGGGGTCGTCCTGTGACTTCTAGTCACGGTTTTGGTGATAGTGATAGTAGTAGTGTAGTCTCTGTTTTTGCTCAGAGTGGTCAAAACTTGACAGTCCTTCACTTACCAAATGACAAGAAATAAAGACGCCGTAAGCATGTTACAGGAGCCACCATCTCGTTGCGGTGGCGAAAGCTAATAGATTTTTTTATTTCTTAAAATATAAATAATAATTACATTGCGAAAAATTCTTTTGTTAATATGATCATAGCCCATCACGAAGTATATAGGTAATAGAAAATACTATATTTTCATAGAATCATTTGCCTTCTCGGGTAACTTTAATAAATTATGTTTTAAGACTTCTATTTCTTACACCTCATTATTTGGGAGTCTTCTTTTTTAAATTGTTGTGAAATCCAATTTTGTTTTTCTTAAATAATTTTAATAAGACTATTTTTTTATTAAATCCGAGAAGAAAAAAACTGAAACAGTTTTAATGAAAATAAAGTAGGTGGGTATACCAACTGATCTATAATTTAGTTTAATAAGGTAATCATTACGAAACTCTTTATTAAATTCTTTCGTACTGGTAAATGGTTATTGTAAAAAATATATTTTTTCTTCAAAATAGCTGGCTGAATCAACAAAATTAAATACAATTTTCACTAAGAGTTAAATGTCCAGCTAATTAAAATAAAACTGCTCTAAAGATTTACAAATTGAACTTCTAATTGTTTTCATTAACCAAAAAACGGAAACTATTGTTATTAATTAAAGAGTTAAGATTGTTATTACGGTCGTTGGACATATTTTATACGAACCGACTATTTCCCTGAGAAGAAAATCTTGACGTTTCGCTGAACTCTTATCCAGCGTCATCAGGAGAGCGTCCGATCACGACGGAGGTGTAGGCCAAACTGTATGAAATATCCGTTTTATTTAACACATAAATATTGTTATTAAGTTTTTTTTACCATATAAAATATTTGAAATGGTAAATACCTATTAGTCTCGAATTCCGTGTTATATTATTTAAAAACGATTCTAGGCAAATTATCAAGGTAAATTTAATATGAACACAACATAATATCGTGAATATAATAATTATAGAAAAATGAAAGTGAATACATAAATTCAAGTCAACATATTTCGATTGAAAAATACACCTAAATTTATTTATATGATTAATACGCGTATATTGGTTTATGCTGTGTTTTCTTTGAACATATACGCGTGCATTTTTCTTTGGAATTAATATTCCATCTGTTATTAACCAATTATACTTAGAATGTAAAAAATCTATACTTTATCATCAAAATCTTTTTTTTTTACATAAAATATATTTTTCGTCGTCATTTATTTTCTTAACCCTTTATAGGTCATATGCCAAAACTGATCGTTTTGAGACCGGCAACATGAAAGTCTATATTTCTTTAATTTTACAAGTTATAAACACCCTTATGGGTTCTAATCATTCTCAAATAACACACGGAGATTTTGAATATAACCAACCGCTATGAAGTTTTAAAAAAAGAAGTTGTCCTATAAAGGGTTAAGCTGTTAAGTTGAAGGAATAAACTAAAATATATTTCAACGACGCAAATGTATGAAATGAAAATGTTTTCTTATTTTGGAAGAAAATATAATACATCAACGTGAAGAAAAGTATTTTTTTTATTGAAGTGTGGCTTGGAATTTATTAAATTATTTATTTTGACTTGTAGCATTAAGTAAACTGATATAATTTAACGTTTAATAAACTTAATGCCGTAAGTTTTTGTTGTCGTGTGACTAATTGCAACACTTTTTAGTTTTGAAATAGAGAATATAAACTTATTTTGAAATACAGAAATTTAATTTTGAAAAAGAGAATATAAACCTATAAATCACTGAAAATTGATATCCTACTAAAACATAAAATAAGATTACGTAATTA